>JAZAYU010000817.1:0-145890 GCA_038501625.1 Corbicula japonica
CCGTTAGTTATTCTAACAGCTTGCTACACAAAATTGGTCTTCTACGTATACATGCATGGTAGGCGATTTCGGAATACAAGGATTACGAATACAGCGGTATCAAGCAAACAAACGAACGACAGGGTTTCCGACATGCTCTCAACGAGAATGATCAAAATACTGAAAATGCTCATCTGCATCACAGCGACGTTTGTGTTTCTCTGGACGCCTTATTTTGTGATATTTGGAATGACGGTAATCCACTTGCACTTAATCAGCCAAACATTTCCCTACATGCCTCGTCTTTGCATTCTCAACAATAAAGGAAGATACATGTATAGAGGATATTTGTTTTTACCAGTGTAAGATAAAACTATATTTCACCGAATGAGCTCCCAAATTCGTATTTCCGCGAGTACGAACCCACGTGTGCAAATTCATTATTCCGGAGTTCACGAGTTAAATATTTTTCTATCTTACATCAATGGTAAAAACACATTTTCTTTTTATTTTATGCTTTTAGTGCAAGATTTGCGTGAATTTGACAGAAACGGTACAAGAAAGGCGCCAAAACAACTTGCTTATGACGTGACGTCATGACGTCAAATATACAAATTATAGTCCGTTTTCTAAGCGTTCTCATATGGCATGTTATATCCGTATGGGTACAATGTACGAACGCGATTAAATCAGTGAAAATAAAAATGACATTCCACTGTTTCAAAACAGTTAAATACCACTTTTATTTCACCGGAAAATTCTATTATTCACTGAAAAGCATAAAATAAAGTGGTATCATGCAAAATTTGAAAAAAAATTCTAGTATCCAACAATTTGCACTGTTTTAAGTTTGATATATCCTCACTAACATTCCTACTGTCACATGGCACGTAGAAACCAATAAACATAAACTACTGGTCTTACCATTCGTTCACTAGAAAATTTTGTATACGATTATGTAATTATTAAGGTTATTTCCTTGCGAGAAAGCAAAAAAACTAATTTCGTGGCATACTATTTATTCCTTAATTATTTTGTGTTGGTCTTTTTCTCAAATATCCTTTTAATTGATATTGAATTTCCATTAAAACTTTAACCCGCTTGACTAATTCAACGCTGATACATGTAAATAATGAGGAAGGAAGATCGGGAGGATGAAAAAAGGTGAAAATCTGGTAAAAATAAAAAAGAGAGGCGAATATTTGTGTAAATTCATACGATTGACAAATGCGTAAATGAAAAATTTGCTTTTTAAAGGAAACTATCCTACTGTTTTAAAAACACAACTGTCAGTTTGAAATTTATTTATTCGTTATAAAGAAATAACTGTTGTTATCTTGACTAATTTGCTGTTGGCTGTTTATTACCATGTTTTAATATAAAAGAGTATACTTATAAAAATACTATAATGCGTTATTTTGGAAGGTTGATTTAAACTGGCTATTCGATCAGGAGAATGCAAGGTTGAAAAGATGGGGGCGGGTTGAGTGCCAGTGGAATATTTTTGATTTGGCGTCTGCTTTATCGGCTATAAAAATAATTGTTTAGAGAAGTATTTACAAGAGAGAAAGCTCATTAATATTATCTACTATTTTAAACATTTTCCTTGTCTGCTTTGTTTGGAAATAGGTGTTTTAACTTAACAGTGTGACTTTGTTGACTCCATAACTTTTAAACCTCTAAATGAATAAAAAGCGATTTCGTTCACTGATTTCAGAATTCATTTCTAAAAATAAAGACAACATCTCTGGCACGTACAATTTGTACTTTTGCTTGACCAAGCACAAATGTTTCATGGAACTTTAATATATATATATTAAATTGAAAAGAGCTATCTCTTGAATTTTCTATTGGAAGATTGTTATGATTTCAAACGGTTTTGTGTTCATCACGCCTACAGATATTGCGACTCAATAAGATTGCAATATATTAAAACCATTATTGCAATGTCTCTTTAATAAAACACATCCGCATAATACTTATCATAAACTGTACAACGAGCAGAAAGTGACGGATTCTGGTCGAAGTAAAAGATGAAAAAAGGAATGTTGAAAGAAACCAATGGGCAAATGATACAGATATTTAAATTATTGCAGGCTTGGTTTCATTGAGCCTGTTAATTTGCACTTTGTGTAATGGAAATGCATAATATTTATGTAACTAGTTCAACTGTCTTACAAGAGCGTGTTTGATAACAGCACTGATTGATATTTAAATATATAGATAATAGCGCGTTTTAAGGTGCGAGAATATGAATTATACTTATAATTAATACCCGCCAAAGATGAACTATAAAAAGGCAGAAGGTATATCATTCGGGGAACATGATGACTGTCAAATCTCTCCCCGTATCAGTGATGTCGTTAAACATAATGTTGTTTGAAGGCCATTTAACAAGATAAAATTATCTGTGTAAATATTGAGTTGCTATTTGACATGTACAGTTATATGCATTTCTTAATTGCATATGAACAGGTTCAATCATATCGAGAATGCAACATTTTGATTATTTGTGTTTGTATTGTTCGGTGTTTGTTGTTATTTGCAGTCGGTCAATATTTTGATCCATCAGATTGATAGATCACCATATTGACCTCACTGAAATGCAATAATTGTTTAATGTTAAAAACAAGTAAATGATACGCTTTTTATACGACGTATGTCTTGTTTTGACATAATCTGATACTTTGTAGATATATTTTCAGGAAATAACCGGGATAGACGACACCTCTAAATTTCTGGAATGGCCCAATATTGTTTGCCGAGTTATGACGGTGCTCAGTACTATTTTAAATCCGATACTTTATCTGGCATTCAGTGAAACCTTTCGGAAAGCCATCGTAAACACTTGGAATAATTTAATGCGCCGACGCCCACTACGACCAGTTCAAAGCTGGTGGTGGACTAGGAGCAATCGGGTACAGCCGACCAGTCAGCAGGAGGTATCGAAATCGAAGGAAAATGATGTTGTTGTGATACAATTTATACCACTCAAAGATTATAAGTGAACAATCCCAGTCAACTGGATATCACATCTAACGTTGCTTGATCATACTTTTCATAACGATTCTCCCAGTCTTTGAACGCTATGGTCCCTGGTGTATTGGACTATTTGTGGACAATTCATATTATCAATATCTATGTAATTATTAAGATGTATGCGTGCTGGAATGCTGTTTATAAAACATCAAATAATTAAATATGATATACGAAGCTTTGTATTCAATTCCTCTTGCCTACAAATGCCACACCTGAGCAGGAACTATAACAATACAACAACTATTCTTTTGAGAAAATGCTCTTGTCTGTAAAGACGAATTATTATTCCTAATAGACTTAAATATACTTCTTATAAGCATTCTAAAATTTATAGTTTTAATTATTATAATAAATTGTATAAAGTTTGAAGCCATTTTATTAATAAAATATAAGCAAGTAATGGCATGACGAGCTGAAATACTATATCATTCCGTTTATGTAACATAACGAAAAATTGCTGCATTTTTTCCTCAAAAAAGATCACTTGGCGTGATAAATGTAAAATATTTCCTACAACTCTTTGGTTTTATAAATATGTTTATAGATTTTTTGTACGTATTAGGGTCAAAGGCAACCGAATTTCATAAATTAGTTTTAAAGACTGACTGATAAACCGTTCATTTGACAAAAGTTTTTGATGGATAACCATCACAAATCTCTACAGCCCAGACCAAACCTGACCCCGTTGAAATTGTTCTGGTTGGAGATATATCTTGAGATGTACGCTTGGATCTGCAGTTTTAGATAAGTGTACTCAAAGATGAGTGTAAAAAGGAGGATTCAATGTTGTGCTTTAGTTAAATGGGTGAATATTAAAAGGTAACTAGACAAAATGTTATGAAATTTTGATTTGTATTTCTAAGAAATTGAAATATGCATATCAGGAACGCCAAACTCATAAAAGACAGCGGCAAAAAAAGAGGAAAAGTGAGCACGTGTTTATAAGTATGTCATATCCGAATAAGACACCACAAACCATAAACGAAATAGATAACCATTGGGAAGAAATCAGGAGTTTGCAAAATTTGAAGAAATCTCGTATTAGATGTTTTGATTGTTTTGGCAACTACGTAACGCATTTAACAAAAAAAACAAACATAGCATTTAAACAGTTTATATTTGGTTTACAATTTAGGCATGAAAAGACTGAGTATTCTTGGTGTGGCAAAGCATATTTCACTTTTCAAAGCTGGAATTAACGTCTAGAATGTAAACGTTTTGAGTGATATCCGCTCTCTACTGCAACTGTAAATTGTACTCCTAAAGGGTTTACCCCAATGTTTTTTTTTCTGTTTCGTTAAATTGTGTGAGGCGTCTATTTTGAATTGACATACTTTTATAAACATGCTCTCTTTTCCACTCTGTTTATATGCGAAGGGAGGCTGTGTTTTGTGGCGATTCCTGATATGCATATTTCACCTTTTTTACTATGTTATATATATACATACGTTAGCGCGTTAAAACATATTGCACGATCATCAAGTAACCTTTTATTAAAGTGACTAGTTCTTTTATATTTTTGTTTTTTGCAACTGAAAAAAGACCATTTAAAATAATAAATTATTTGCTTATTACTGGCCACGAACAGGCTCAGTCAAACAGAGCCTACAGTATTTTGATTTTTTCCGTGTTCGGTGATCTTGTATAAGAACCTTCAAGCTCGATTTTTTCTTCTATTCGATGTAGAATAAATAAGATTAAATTAATGAAAAATCAAAATATGCAAAAAAAGTATCGAACAAATAAAATGATGACTTTGTTTGTCTTCTATACAAACTGACACTGCAAATTGCACAAGATCGTGATTACATTTATCAAAAAGGTGAAAATGCGTATCAGAATGACCGCATCCAACAGACACAGCCTCCCCACACAGCCAAAAAGGAGAGAGAGTAGAAGAGAGTATGGTTATACAATGATCGCATCCAACAGACACAGCCTCCCCACACAGCCAAAAAGGAGAGAGAGAGAGAGTAGAAGAGAGTATGGTTATACAATGACCGCATCCAACAGACACAGCCTCCCCACACAGCCAAAAAGGAGAGAGAGAGAGTAGAAGAGAGTATGGTTATACAATGATCGGTTTAAAAAATAACGCCATAACAATCAACAAAAAGGAAAACAAAGGGGTTACCGACTTGGAACGGTCAGTGGCAAAACAATTTTCCACTGGGAGTTTAAACTTGTAGGTTCTAGGTGCTTTAACATAACACTTGCTCCCAACAGATTTTCAAATCATTGAACAAGTACAAGTTGTCTTGGTGAAATTACTCCAACCCACCCATCGACTCAACAATGTTGCATGCAAAATCCCGCAATCATAAAACATAACATTGCAAATCCGAAAGGGCGGGTACTCAATGATCTTACAGAGACCAGAGCACCTGGAGTCAAATCAGCAAGAACATGATGACAGGGATTAAAGAAACAAATAGACCTTCTAAGTCCTTTGTACAAGATTCCCCATAAGGTACTTTGTATTTCAATTCACATTATCATGGCAGTTCTGTTCAGACATTATTTAATACTTTACTATGGAGTTTGTTATTGAGTTGTAGTTGAATGATTGTCGAACAGTCGGCTTATAAACATAATAAAATTTTTGTTATCGGTTGTATAAAATCAATTATCGTGACCAATTATGGTTCTTTATGTATCTACACCGTGTCTTGTCGAAAAACAATTAGTCCGAACTAATTTACGCTTGATGTTGGCTCACGAAGAAGAAAAGATTTGGTCTTATTATCTTCATCCTTGAAAGTTAAAGGTTTTACGAATTGAGCTTAATCCTCTCTATACTTAGTCTGTTAAAAGAACTCGAGTAACAGTGTCGGGTTGATGAGTGGGTTAGGGTTATTTCACCAAGTAAGCTCACATGAGAACCTGTCGGGGCAAGTGAGAGGTTGGTGCATTCTAGATACTTGTTTAACCAACCCGTGGCAAATTGTTTTGCCACTGACCGTTCCAAGGATGTAACCCCTGTTTTTCGTTAATTGATTGCGGCGTCTTTAAAATTAATATTCTTATAAAACCATTCTCTCTTTTCCACTTTACTCTTGGCTGCGTAGAGAGGCTGTGTGTTCTGTGTGTAGCGATTCCTGATACATGTATGTATATTTCACTTTTTCCTAAAAAAATGTACCATGTAATACGCGTAGGCCCTTAAACACAAAAATGCCTTCTTGAATAATATTTGTTGTTATTAAACGTATTCTTCGTGTATTACACGTTCATCAAGTAACTTTATATATTTAAGGGATAGTTTTTTGTGTTTTTGCATCTTTGAAAAAATACCATATATATTCATTACTAAGTTGATAATAGTAATTTGCTACTAAGAATAACATCATTTGAAGTTTTGAGAAATCGAGCATCGGGAATTTTTTCATTATCTGATGGCTAGGTTTGTAAGAATGTTCAATATCTTGCGTTTTATCCTACATCTTTGTAAAAATACCAAACACAATGTTTATTTATTTGATAATAGTGAATTGCTTCTAAAAATAAATTCTTTGCAAATTGTTTCTATTGCTTTTTTCTAAATTATCGAATGGCTTTGTTTGTTGGAAAGTTCAGAAGTTCAGTATCAGCGTTTTAAGCAGAAGTTTTTATCTAAAGCTACAATATTGACTAATGGTTCATTACGGATCACAACAGTTGGCAATCACATTTTAATCCATCAGTTGATTTCTTTACGTTTCTTCTCGCGTTTCCGGCCCAGCAAAGATCTTGTATTCTGATGGCTTATAAACACGTCACGTTTCTAAATTTGCTTGCATTTCTTTCCGAATGAACAAGTTTTACGAATCAGTTGACTTGGCAGTTACCATGGCAATATCTCTGTCATTGATCGTAAAACATAACCGCGCCTTTAATAGCCGATAAATACTGTTAATATATCTGTTTAAATAATGATTGGCGCTTAATCCGGAGCTAGGCGGCCTGGACAGTAATACGCATTTTTCATTACTGTTCATAAACAGACTTAATCAAACCGAGCTTTGCAATTCTATTAAACCGGTTTTGCAATGCTATTACATTCTTATGTTTATATGTTTTATTAAATATAGATAATAACCATTTTCCATTACTAGTTAATAAGATTTATCCTAAAGAACTACAGCTTAATAAAGCGAACACTTCAGAAAAGCAAGCAAACTTTCTTGATTTAAATCTATCCATTGACAATGGTTACGTCACTACTAAAATTTATAATAAAAGAGATGATTTTAATTTTAATATAGTAAATTTTCCGTTTCTAGACGGCGATGTTCCTCGTGCGACTTCTTACGGGGTTTATATCTCACAGCTTGTTCGCTTTTCAAGAGCTTGCAACGATGTGAATGATTTCAATGAACGTAATCTTTGCATTACAGAAAAACTTTTAAAACAAGGTTATAGGTATCACAAATTAAGGAAAACCTTTTGCAAGTTTTATCGCCGATATCCAGATCTAATTCATAAATACAGGTGCAGTTTAAAATCACTATTGCAACAAGGTATTTCACAGCCAGTTTTTTATGGAGATTTAATTTATAAACTTAAGAAGATAAAAGGCGATGTTAATTTCTCCCGGTTATTCGTAAAAACCATCTGTAAATTTAAAAAGAAAGGTTACCAACATGATGTTTTACAGCGCTCTGCAGGCCTGGTGATTAACCCATCTACAGTTGATCATTATGCTTACCTCTTTGGTTGCACGACGGTGGCAGGGGTTTAAGAGTTTATGAAAGTTTATGGGGAAATCTTTTCTAAAAGGAACCTAGAAGCTCGATTTGTTTCTTTTATCCCTGTCATCGTGTTCTTGCTGATTTTACTCCAGGTGCTCTGGTCTCTGTAAGATCATTGAGTACCCGCCCTTTGGCTTTGCAATGCTATTAAATTCTTATGTTTATATGTTTGTATGCTTTTGCATGCAACATTGTTGAGCTGATGGGTGGGTTGGAGTTATTTCACCAAGACAATTTGTACTTGTTTTGTGATACGAGAACCTGTTGGGGCAAGTGTGAGGTTGGTGCACCCTAGAACCTGGTTTAAACCCCCAGTGGCAATTTGTTTTGCCACTGACCGTTCCAAGGCGGTAACCCCTCCGGTTCTCACTTCCGTTATTTGTTTGTGGCGTCCATTTTGAAACTGATTTTTGTAATACCATGCTCTCTTTTCCTCTCTACTTTTTGGCTGTGTGGGGAGGCTGTGTATGCTGAATGTGGCCATTCCTGATATGCATATTTCATTTTTTTGTATGCTTTTGCATGCAACATTGTTGAGCTGATGGGTGGGTTGGAGTTATTTCACCAAGACAATTTGTACTTGTTTTGTGATACGAGAACCTGTTGGGGCAAGTGTGAGGTTGGTGCACCCTAGAACCTGGTTTAAACACCCAGTGGTAATTCGTTTTGCCACTGACCGTTCCATGGCGGTATCCCTAAAGGTTCTCTTCTTCGTTAATTGCTTGTGGCGTCCTATTTGAATTGACATACTTATATAAAACATGCACTCTCTCTCTCTTCCACTCTTCTTTTTTCGCTGCGTGGTGAGGGTGTGTTTTTTGAGTGTGGCGATTCCTGATATGCATATATTGCTTTTTTGCAATATTTGTATTACTTGTCGGTGGCTTTTAAAATCTTATCTGAGCCCAATAAGGATTTGTTTCTGCAATCAATCATTCTGAATTTATGTAAAGGGTGATTCATTATCTGGTACTTTTTGCAATTTAATGGCGTTAATATCATAAAACATAGGCATATAATTTTCACAAGCTAGGTATGGGACACAATTTTTCCACATTTAAAAAATTAACTAAGAAGGTGAAATATGCATATCAGGAATTGCCACATTCAGAAAAAAAAGAAGAAGGAGGATGGTTAATAAAATGATCAGTTTCAAAAAAGACACTACAAGCAATTAACAACAATGAAAACCCGAAGGTTAAACGCCTTAGAACGGTTAGTGGCAAATCAAACATTTGTGTTTCAGACTTTACAAAAAGGATTAATCGCAATTATAAGTGTTCATTTTTTTTAAATTGTGGGTGAGAAAAATTGCATTCTTAAACCACCCAATACACGTATCTTAATCGCGTTTCTAATATCTGTATGTATCTGAAAATTTTCTGATTAAAAACACGCGATATTCCTTTCTATCAATAAACGAAAGGAATCCGACAAAAGAACGTTTCAAATGTTAAAGGTGGATTATAGAACGCATTTACAGTCTGTTTCACAAAAACGGCTTATTTCATTAAATCCTATTAAATTCGTTTTAATAAAAATTCAAAGAAATTATAGTTTTAATTAAATTAATTAATTATATGATATATAATGTTTCTGCAAGAGTTTTGACCTCTGATAAGAAACCAAATGCTGTACTTTTACTTTTTAATTGGCGGGCTAGTCATCCGCTAAGTTTACACGATAGTATTGTAACAGTTAATCAATGACGTACAAAATTGCCGGCACAACCGAGCTTGTTGAAAATTAAGAGGGATAACCTAATAAACCACGTTTTTTATTTAATAAACCAAGTTTAAATGTTCTTCCTGTATGTTTGAAATCTTAAAAAAATATACAGAAACAATTCTGAATGTATACCTTTGATGAGGTATTTGCTTGATAATTCACTGATTTATTGTGATTGGTCGTTCAACGACAGTGACCTATTCTAATTGCTGTATTGTATGTTTCGTTTTCTTTGTGCGTGTTTCTTAATTATCTGTCGTATCACACGTCACAGTCACGTGATAAAATGTAGTCTATTTATATAAACAATCATGATCTTATTGAATAAATTGGCGAGTTGGGTTTTTAATAATTCTCAGCAAAAGTAAAATGGCAATTAGTTTATAAACTTGCTCTACTTATGAACTGCATGTATACATATGATTTTTGTTTTTACAAGTGTGTGATAGAAATATATTTCACCGAATGAGCTCTGTATTTCGTATTTTCTTGAGTGTCGTGTATTTGACAGAAATGTGCACGAAACGGCACCAGAAACGTTTGTTTTTGAATATATATTTCACGACATCATATACCCAAACTTGAACCCGGTCACAACACGTTATTGATCATTCCCAATATAATTGGGTACCAACGTGAAAACAAAAGTGAAATTTAAAAACAAATTTCACATTTTGTAAACAGTGAAATACCAATTTTCTTTCAACGACAAAATTATATAATGCACTTGAAAGCATAAAACAAATTTTAATATTACCTGCCTGTCACATAACTGTTTAGTTATCGTTACCGTACTGTAGTATTACGTGAAAAGAGGCATTCTTTCTCAGCATGTATGGGATTCTTTTGCCGTTTCCCCAATCCACAATCAGCGGTAGTAATTATCTATTTCCAACTAGCAAGCAGTTATCGAGAGCGATAAATACTATGATATATATTTGATATATAATATATTACATTTAGCTTTTACGTTGCTCTTTTCACTCTAAAAACAAACCCATTTTAAAACTGATCATGGATAAGTTGAAAGTCGTGTTATACTCTGTATGAATATATACAACCAAAAGGATCTATGGCAGATATATATCGAGAGGTCAGTGCAAAACTATTGTAACTACATTGAAATAAAGAAGGAGTTACAATAGTTTTGCACTGACCCCTCGATATGCTAATAACGGTGCCGCAATCATCGCTATATGAACACCATTGAATTGAAATAAAACAATTGCAATACCACTTGTACCTAAATTGAGTTTCCAGGGGTTACACAACTAAATCTCAAGGGTCATTTTGGTAACGTTTTTGTGGATTCTAACAGTAACTGGCTAAAATACCCCTTATTAAAAGAAATATATGACCCGTCATCTAAAATCATGGAGATCAAATCGAGGGGTTTTGAAATTTTTCAAGAGTCAAAGGGTCATGAACCTGTCAAGTGGAATCTCTAGTTTCGCTTAACAAGGGGTTAGGCGGTAAAGGCAGTAACTAACAAAAGGATGACTGTGCTCAATTAAATGGAGCCTGCATCTGTCACGAAAATTCCTGTTTGATAAATTGTAGCTGATGACTTTATTTATTTTTCTTTCTTTTGCAAATAACTAATAGACGTGTTCTTAATAAAATCTAGCGTATGATTAAATATCGTTTCTTAGTTTCCATGATAAAATCTGCTTAAGAAATAGTTTCTAAAATAGGACTTCAGAAAATGAATTTTTTCCTTACAAAAGAAATAACTAGCAACTGAAGGGTAGTTATTATTTCTAATGATTGCAAACAATACTGGAATAATATTCAGCATCATACACACTTCTTCAATTAAGTCTAAGCATTCAGTGAACGTGTCTATTGTAATATGTAAAATCTTACCAATACTACAATATATAAAATGAATAGTTTGATTAATGTATAACATTCGAAAGTACGTATACTTATCATTAATTCAAACAACCTACTAGTAAAAGAAAAACCATGATGTACTTGAAAACGCATTTTCTTGTTGTTCAGCAATGTTGATTAAAACAATTAGTCTGACTGACGCAAGTTGTATAGTTTTGTGTTAAACTCTATTCGGTGCAACAAACTCAACAACTGTGTTGATGAAACGAATCTGGCTTGTAACCTTTTTCTTTTCTTTATTAAAACTCTAGCGTGTCACTTTGGCAGTCATGATCAAAGAAAAATAAGTCAATTTGATCAAAGATTATCTCATTTGTTTGCTATACTCCTTTTTCAAAGAAGAATTTAATGCGTTGCACAGCATGCTTATACATGTATATTATAAGATAACAAAACCCATAGTTGCCATTTAAGTTCAAATTTGTAACTGTTCATTAGACACAGTTGCCAGGCTAGTGGGTTCAATGAAAGAAGAATGGCATTTTATTAATTAGTTTAGATTTGTTCAGAAATAAAAAGGAAACAAATATTTCCGTAGCTGTCATAGGTGTTTTAAGGAAAAAAAACTGTATTTTTGTAGAAAGGCCATTGAGTACCCGCCTATTATGCTTGACAATTATTAGTCATTGTGTTTTAACTTTGTGTTCATTTACCTGCAACGTTGCCGAGCTGATGTGTGGGATGGTCTTCTCCGCGAGACAATGTGTACTTGTTTGTTCATGTGAGAACCAGTTGGGTCAATTGTGAGGTTTGTGCAACCTAGTTTGCCACATGACAGTTGCAAATTGGTTTTCCACTGACCGTTCCAAAGTGGTAGACCCTCGGATTCATATTGTTGTTAATTAATCGACGTGGCGACTATTTTGGAATTGATTATTTTATAAACCATGCTCTATTTTTCCTCTCTCCTTCTTTTATTATGTGTTCTGGCCAAGCGTGGTAAACGTATTACACGTTTCTTAAATAAGACGCATTAAAATCAAAATACAGTGGAATCGCGATAACTCGAAACCCGATAACTCGAAATGACGGTTTTACTCGAAGTCGGCCGCCGGTCCCGTCAATTTTCCTTATATATTCAACTAAAAAAAGTTGCGATAACTCGAAGCGCGATAATTCGAAATTCGCGATATCTCGAACATATTAATAATTCCCTTGAATAGGAATTAAGAACAATTTAATCGCGATAACTCGAAGTACATTTACTGACGCGGTTTTTCACACCTCCCGCGAGGTTGTTCGAAGTCTTTTGTTTATTGCCAACTTGTCAACAAGAGTTGATAGTGGCACGTCATTGTAATGATATGAGTGTGAAGGAAAGAGTAAGAGTGATTTGTCTCAAATTAGTGTCAAACAAACATTTGGAGTTGTTAATTTTTCTTTCTATAAAACGTACTTTAATTTTCTGAATTCTGTATTCTACAGCTTGTATCAATCAGCAAACGACAGTTCGCATACGGCATAACAAAAAAAATATTTATACATTTTTTCGAGTAATTCAGCAAAGGGCCCGCGTAAGTGGGAGGATACCTGGATCGGAAAACAACTAATCTTTCTATTCCGAGTAATTCAATGAAGGGCCCAGGTTATCAGGGAGGATAGCTGAATCGGAATGTCGGCAACCGGGAAAACAGGCGTATAGCGGAAGTGTAAACGTGAGACAATCGGGCTCAAGTTAAAAATGTTGTTTCTGCGTCGATCTTTTTGTATATAATCATGAAAATAAAACTGAGTAATAAAATAATTTAAAACATAATTATCTTGTTTTATTTAGCAAACTTTACGACAAACATTAAATTTTGTTACATACGTAGCGTATGGTGTTGTAGTAACTGCACGTCGTTACTTACCCGCATGGTATTCTGGAAAAGTCAAAGTCACGATAACTCGAAGTTCGCGATAACTTGAAGTAAATCGTCGGTCCCTTGGGACTTCGAGTTATCGCAATTCGACTGTATGGGGTTTGTGAAAGTATGCGCCTGAAGAAAAACAAAGAATGACAAAAGAACAATATATTACCGATTAATGAAATAACTATATCCAATTTGATATTTTTCATTAATTCTCCTTTTCCAATTTTTATTTTTATGAATTTTCAAAAACGGAAAAATGGAATAAGGTTACCTAAATTCTGACGCGAATCAGATGTTTATGTATCGCTGGTGTCTGTTTGTACTTTTTCAGCGTTACACACGTATTACTAAAAAGAATGTGTAATGATTCCGATTTAAGGTCAATGCAAAACCTTTTAATTATTTAGGGGTTGTCCCGGTTAGTTACATTGGTTACGTCGTCGAAATCGCATGGCTATGCGCTGTCGCCGTGGCGGTGCGGGTTCGCTCCCAGGTGGAGGCAATATCATTTGAAATACTTGATAAACATGAAGTTAATTTATCTATTGTTATGGAAAATTTTCAAATAACATTAAGTTACTGAGATATCATTGAATATATGTTAGAGTTCAGAATATTTAGTATTTGCTCACAACACTAATTAAGAAATGTTGGATGCCTATACGAAACGTTCAAACTATTTTAAAAACAAGACATAATACTAGTGTCCAAAAGAAACGATACCAAACTATATACTCAATAATTTAAAAATGTTTGTTTAAGATCTTATACATATTTAAATTTTGTTTATGCTTGTACAGGGTTGATAAAATTGATTTTTGTACACATGCATGATGCTGTTTAAAGGTCTCTCGAAGGAAATATATCAATCCAAATGTTCTTTTTTGTATGTCCTTGCAAACAAGTGGTATCGTTTCTTTTGGACACTAGTATATTATAAGCGCATTTTCAGAACCTTATCCAATCTTGTCAGTTATTTATCTTCTAAATTTTTTAAATTTCATTTATTAATTTGAGTAGAGTTAAAATCTGAAATTAATATTCTCCGTGTTATGGGGCCATACCACCGATTTACCAATAAACTTTTAATATGAATTGTCTTCTTCAACTCGACAACATAAGACAATATTGCTTCACATCACTTCGGCTTAAAAATGAATATATTTTTAGTTTTGCTGAGGTTGGTCGTTTAATTTGGAGGTTTCAAATAATTTTCAGCTTTTTTTCAAGTTAATATTTTACAATTATTTACTATGTTAGGCTCCTGGATGTCAAAGCTCACACTGTTGAATCAAAAATATCGTTTATTTATCTTTCATAATGTTGTCTAAAAGCTTTTCCTTGTATTGAAGATATTGCTTAATCAACAATAAGTTATTATTGATTTTAATAAAAATATCAAGTTCGAATCGGCACGTGTCAATCGGTATCAGGTATTTATAATTGTCTTCCTAGCCATAACTCATTATGGCACTCATGAGAACACCTATCCCTTTATTTTAAAAAGAATCGCAAACGGCCTTATTCAGGATTTCTGTTTCCGGTGTTAGCTGTCTTTTTTGACTTTTGACCTAGTTATTCGACATATTAAATGTTAACAATGCGTTTTTTAACAATGCGTTTTTTTAAGGTTTTAGTGGAAAAAAAATACATTGCAGAAATTCGATCGGCAGTAATTTTACAAAGTAAAGTGGCATCCGGGTACTAGATGTTGTTTACGGTTTCTGAAACAATTGTCACACTGTTTAAAACCAATCGTCATATCATCAAACAATATTAGCTATGCTACTTTAACTTTATCGATAAGCTGGACTACTCTTTTGACTGAGTTTGAAACGATGCATAACTCGCTATATTCTTAACACATACAATAAATGCAGTGTGAAAATATGAGTTAATTAATTAAATTAATGGAACATGGTGCGCGGTAAATTTTATTGAATTCACTCCGTAAAAAAATTCCTTACATTCGTACAATTACTGTGAATATTATGGATGGTTTAAGGTGGTATTGTTTGTTGTGGAAGAGGTGACGTGGTGTGGGAGTTTGAGATCCTAATTTCAGGAAAGTAAAATGTTTTTCCGACTTTAAAACCAACAATTACAGGAAGACAGTCCATAACAAGGTCAACACTGTCTTAGAAGATAATTTATTGAACAACAGCAGAAATGTACAAAAACAGCATTCTCCAAGTGACTGTACTTATAATTTTACATCCATATTTGTTTACAAGTTTATAAAGTAACACTTCCCAGAATGCAAAGTATGGTGTACAATATAGGCCATTACTTTCGAGGTTTCTATTAGTATTCCAAATAGGATTGTAAAAATGTATTTCTACTAGTATAAGAGGTGTTTTGAAATGTTGAAGGCAAGTAATAACATATTAAGTCAATTATGTACACAGTCTTTCTCATGCATTGTAAAAATACCTCTCACCTATGAAAGATTGGTAACCAAATGTTTGCAATCTGTGCTGTTCTAAACATGATGGTAATGACGTCTTGAAGATGTTGGGCTGAATAACTGACAGTGCTGTTTAGAAATTCGCAATATTTTTAAACAGTTCTGTTTGTCAGACATTTGCAATTTTAATAAAGTTAAGATTTTAACTTAAGACAAGACAGCCATTTTCCGCGACAAAAGATAATCACGTGTTTCTATGAATACTCATATGCATATGTGTACAATTCCAATCAACCGCTCGTCATGGCGAATAAATGATCCTTTGGGTCGAGTGAAGTGTCCAAATGACCCGACCGACCAGGCGATTAAATTTCAGCAATGCAAATCTGTTTTCTTTGCAAAATTAAATATTTTCACTTTGTTCACAAAATAATTTTCTGATGTAAACATGATTAAGGTAAGAGCAGCGATTTTTTAAAATCTTCTTTGGGTTTCCCAAATGAGAACGTGGCTGCAAGTGCACATACTTTCCAATCGTATCTCAAAATGTCGAAACAAATGAAATATTTTTAAAAATGTAAGTGCGATTGTACTTTCTGTAAGGGCAAATTGCCATTTTTCATTCACTCAACCTACAGGCAAGTGGGTAAGAAAGTACACCTCTAATATCTAAACAATTCGTGCATTCCAATATAATCGTGTATAAACATATTTATTTATAATTACACTAGTTATGCTATTTTTTGTCTTTTGACACATTTCAAAATCACTCTTATTATAATATACATTTCATTCAGTCATAAAATATTTCAAGTGTTAACAGAAAAGTAATATTTTAACCTTTCCTTCAAATACATGTAATTCAATTATAGCATTGAAAGTTATGTCCTATATTGTACACCATACCTTGGATTTTGAAATATTTGTAAACAAACATGGATGCCAAATTAACGTGTGTAGTCACTTTGAAAATGTTGTTTTTGTACATTTCTGCTAAAGCTTAGTGGATAATAATCTAATACGTTGTTGTACTTATTATGGACTGTCTTTCTGTGGTAGTAATTGTTTACAAAAGTGGAAGTATAGGAAGTTTTGACTCCCACAGATAGTCTGTTTTCAAGGTAAGGATTTACTACAAATTTCACTTTTATTTTGTTTTTGCATGACATTAAACACTCAAATGCTTAATAAATGATATGTAAAGCCATAAAAAGTTGACATGTCCGAAAAACAAATGAACCTTTAAGAGATCATGATTTCCAACACCCAACCCACCTCAGCTCTTTGATATCTCCTTAATTATATTTATTGAGAATGTAATCACGATTGCAATATAAGTCTACAATAAGTTTTAATTACGTTATAAATTTAATATCACGGTCGAAACAACCCATGAATGAGTTGAGAGCTAACGCTCCTCCTTCAATAACAAGGGAACCTGTTGCTATTTCGGATATAGCACTAGTTCGTCTTAAAATAATGTCTTTCCATGTCTGTTGCTTGGTGGTCACTTTAATATCCCAGTTCTTTGTCTCTTTGTGTTTAACGATTGCTACACCATTCCGAAGCTGTATGCAATGATGCGAAGGTGGGTCATGTAGTTCAATAAACAACGTCTCATTCCTGTCAACACATAGGTCGGGATTGAACAAAGTTGAAAATGCCGAGAAAGGGTAGTCTATAGGGAAGATGTTGACCATGGCCTCTCTTGCTTCAGCAGGAGATTTCAGTTTAAGGTCCGTGGCTTCCTCCAAAGCACATGTGAGGTAATAGTTTCTCCCGTTGACGCTGGTTTGTCGTGAGGCCAATGCCGTAAGGGCTTCAATTTTAATTCCTTTAGCGTCTTTATGACCTGGATCAGAGAGTAGAACATAGGAGGCAAGTTCAAGCGCCCACTGATTATCGCCAGAATTTAAAGAGTCTCTTGCTGTTTCTACTAGTTTTTCTACTCCAGCTAGTTTAACCATACGTTCTGCCTTTTCTCGTCTTGTAAGAGGGTCTAATTCAACAGGGTCTCCACTAAACCAGCCCTGATAATCGATAAACACTGATTTTACTGACCACTTAACAGTGCCATAAAATTCTTTCAGGTATGGGTTCTTTCTTAATTTTTCTGGTAACTTGATTTTGTTGCTTATTTCGTCAGGATGATACCCATAGTTAATCAGTCGAACAGTCTGATCATGGACGTACTGTATCGCGTCCCGGTACTCCATCAACAAATTTCTTACTGTATCCCGGCCTACTATAGGTCTCGTATGACTTGGAATAAGCATTTCGGGTTCAAGGTCAAGCATCTTGTCTAGGGAACCAACCCACTGCAGTAGATTGCGTGAAGGTGTTCCCCGAATGGCGTAAAGGTTCGGGAATGCTCGGTAAAGATCGTCAGCACACAAGAATGCTTTTTGGTCAGGAATCCAAACTCCGATCTGGTCATCTGTTTCACCGGGAATGTGTAGAATTTTTAGCGGGATGCCTTAAATATAGATTAAATATAGATTTGTTGGTGAGAAGAAACAATACCTTAGACTTTCGGTAATCTTATCTTAGAAATTGAAACATTACATTCTGATATAATGATTTAAAGGCTATCATTGTTTTGAAATCTTTTGGTGAAAACGAATAGATTATAAGTAATAATAAATAAAACAGCTCATCCCACAAAAAATGTCTGGACTACCTCGGGATACTATCACCGGGACATATGATTATTCGGACATAATGGTATTGCTGAAAATGCCCATTATAAGTGACGTTGTATATTTTAAAAAGAGTATACCTGCAAGATTTATGTCGAATTCCTCCTCGTCCACGAGTTTATTAGGATACATTATACCGACAGTCAGCTCGTCCTTACCGTATCTCAGTTTAAAACCAATGCCGGCAGAAAGTTCTGGCAAAAATACCCCGAACTGACGCATTGCTCGAACATAGTGGGCAACGTTCGTGCCCTTAAAAAGCTGAGCAAAAGCTTTGAGAATAGACTTGTGAGCCCAGATATTTGGCGGGTTGCTCAGATCTTCTACAAATGCCTGGAACAGAATATCAAAAGTTATAGTCGCCAAAGAATGCTTGTGGCACGTCACGGGAAAATGTACCTTCTGTCATTTTTTGTTATATTTTAGTTTTTACTAAATTTAAAAAGAATTTAAAAATAAATCAATTTCTTATACCTAAAATATGATTTTATTACATATTTTGACAATAAAATGGTATTTTACCGCAAAATCCGTAATAAATAATGTCGTCTGCTCAAATTTATGACGTCATTTCAAAGATTGACGTCAACTGTCCGCAGGTACCTTTTCCCGTGACGCGCCCCAATTGTTACCACGAAGTCCACAGTCTGAACATAACAGTCAAAGATTGATAAGAATTCTAAATATGAAGAGGTTCTCAAAGAAACAGTTTCACAGAAATTAAATTAAAGGTTCATTATTTATTTTGAAATTAATTTTGTCTTCATTAGCTCAAACTGATATGGAATACTAATGAAAGAAGCAAATAGTTTTATTTTATTGTAAAAAAGGTGAAATAAGTTTTTTATTGTAACCAGCAAGGTAACCTGTGTAAAATGTAACCTAGTGCAAGTAGGTAAAATGACACAGAGCAATGACATTCGTCAAATGGGGCATGCCACGGGAAAAGGTACCTTCGGTCATATTTTGTGACATTTTTGTTCTTACCCATATTTAGAATGAACTTACAACTATCTTTTATTTTTTCATAACTAAGAAGTGTTTTTTTTACACAATTTGACACTAAAATGGTATTTTAACGCAAAATGCATAATAATTAATGTCGTCTGCTCAACTTTATGACGTCATTTCAAGGATTGACGTCAACTGTCCGGAGGTACCTTTTCCCGCGACTCGCCCAAAATTAAACGTGTATGCTTGGTATTTGTTAGTAACGCCTGAGTCTTAACTAAGGAAAACCAAATACCAAAGAAGCCCAGTAATAGATATTTTTGTTATTTCGGTGACTGATAATGTTATTGTGGTTTTTATCAGAAAACGATTATCGGAACATTAAACTTTCTTGTATGAGGTCGTATGGGACACTTCACGGGAAAAGGTGCTTTCGGTAATATTTTGACATTTTTGTTGTTACTATATTTTGAATAAACTAACAATTATTAAATATTTTCTCGTAGCTCATTGGCAATTGTGTAACACGTTTTGACTAGATAAGGTTCATCTTACGGCGAATTACATAACCACATAATATTGTCATATTCTCAATTGTCTTTTCAACAATTGACCTCCACTAAACCCGTGACGTGCCCCTTAAAAATTTTACAAAATAAAATATATAGAATTGAAAAAATATGTTTTGATTTGCTCTATTCACCTTGGCTCCGTACGTGTGGTCAGCATGGTTGTGGGTGTAAATGATATCTGTGACGGGCTTGTCCGTAATCTTGCGGAATTCAACGAATATTTCCTTTGCTGCTTCGTAACTTTCCGTTACATCGACTATAACAACACCCGAAGGACCAACAATCATAATGGAGTTAGCAAGAGCATAGCCTATTGCAACATAAATGTTATCACCAACCTAAAATGGAACATGATTTTCAATCGACTATTTTAAGCAGATGGTCTTGTTCAACAATCTTATACATTGTAAATGTTAAAAGCCACCGACACGACAAATAAAAAATATTGCAGGCTCGATTTGATTGAGCCTGTTCATGAGCAGAAATGGAAATGCATATTTCTGCACACGCCACCTATAGCCGGGTTGAGCACAACTCAATACACAAGTTTGATCCACTCAAACGACGGTATGCATATGGCGTTGAACCTGAACTTCGAGTAATACTATTTGAAACCTTTTCTGAATATGATCCATCTCTAAGATACAGGTACCTTAAGTAGTACCGAAGCAATCTTCAGGGAGGCTGTGTTTTCTGGATGATTTATGAAACTGTCTTTTTCGGGTATATTTTGTCATTAAATAAAATGTTTTGATTAAGAGTGTTATTACTTGTTACAGTTCTTTATTAACAACGAAATGTCTTAACCAAGTCCTTAGGCGAAATCGAGTGAAAGAAAGCGGCGCACATACATTACAAAAGTAGATAAAGCATTAACGAAAATAAAATAAGCGAGAAAACTTAACATTGTTTCTCTCTAAAAGTCCAAAATAGTTAAAACATATTTTAAACATAGCAAATTGGTTTGGACCGAATTAATTTTAGATTCGAATATTTAACGTTTCCGTTTCATAACTTCCCAAGACAGCATTCGCATCCGCCTTTTTTCTAGACAAAAGTCTTACCTTAATCACTGCTTTCTGATTGAACTCCTTTGCGTGTTCTTTGATTTCGTCTAAAGTTTCAAGACCACGCAGAATCTTACTTTTGTACGCTTCATGCTCGCGGCGAGTCCATTCTTTTTGCACGAAGTATACCAATGTAGCAAGCAATGCTATACCGAGAACAGCACTTAATGTGTTCATTTCAATTCAAAGTAACATCGGTGTTACCATTCATGGTTAATTTCATATATTAAAACATTCAACTGCTTTAAATGATAAATTATTTAACAACACATTTCATAAATCTTGAGATAAACGATGTGTGTGTACACACATGTATAGAGTAAACACTCTGTGCGATAAATAAGGGTATCTTAATACATGTATCAAAACTTAATGAGTAGTATCAAATAATTCATCGAGATAGCAATAGATAAGTAGAAACATACCAGGTCATAAACTGAAGCGTTACACTACTCAAAAGTTTTAACCCGCCACTTATTAAAAATACACTACTCAAAAGTTCTAAACCGCCACTAGAGACATGTCTATTTTTTATTGTAAAGAAAATGAGGAATGATTTGTTTTCTATTATAACTTGCAAATCAATAATATTCTCACGTTTATTTAAACATTTTCTTCAAATCATATTAATATAACATACAAAAATTGACGTAAACGTTACGGACCAAAAAATGGGGAAATGTCTCTAGTTGCGATTTAGAACTTTTGAGTAGTGTATGTATATGTTAAAACCCGAACACGCGGACTTATTTGTACACATAATGACCATGTAAATACACCTTTTAAATTTTAGAAAAAAAACACTAAACAGTCATGCAGACTCTTTTACTTTTTGCATATATTAATAAATTTATATGTTTATTAGACAAATGGAAATACATAATATATAGTTGAAGTCATTTAGTGTTTGATGGACCTTAATATATTTCACTGCGATATGCAAAAAGTGTATCTCCGGGGAGGGGCTTTGACAAGGATTTCCATTGAGTGTTTGGCAATCATGTAACATCAATTTCAACATTAAACAGGCTCCGGTTTATCGTTGCAAATCCGGTTTATTCGCAAACTCAGGTACCCGTAATAATGGTCGTATCGGTTTTATTTTATCATAAATACATAGTTTAGGGTGAAAAAATATCATGTCGTTTGTGTAAACATCAGTGTTCGTTAATTGTGACCAGTGTCTGTGTTTTTATCTTATTAAACACTCGGTAGATAACTTACCCAGTACAAGAGATGATACATGGGACAAAAAAAACATCTGCTGTACATACATGTAAGATAAAAATACTAGATAATTTGTGCATATGCAAGTAAAAATGTAAACAGCCCCTCCATTAAAAAATAATAATTCAGTATAATGTTATTCTCTCTATGACAAACAACTTCGTTACATCATATTTCATATTTGTCAGGTTCGGTTTCCGTTATCAAATATCAAGGTTATTAGCGTTGTTTGTTTCTAGTGTTAGCGTATAAAAAGGTGAAATATGCACATTCAGACAAAACAGCCTCCCCACACAGTCAAGAAGAGAGGAGGAGAGAGCATGGTTATTCATATAAGACACCACTAACAATAAACAAAAATGAGAACCCGAACGGTCAGTGGCAAATCGAATTGCCACTGGGGTTTTAAACCAGGTTCTATGGTGTACCAACCTCACATTTGCCCCAACAGGTTCTCATATCACAAAACAAGTAAAAGTTGTCTTGGTGAAAATACTCCAACCCACTTATCGGCTTAACAAAGTCTCCACTGAGTTTCATGTTTCCCGTGTTGGGCTCCGGTTAACTTTCAGTCATAACTGATGAAGCAATAGAAAATAGTTCTTAAAATATAAATTAAATAAATATATATTTAAACAGCTTAACTCTCACTACTATCAGAACAAACTGAAAAACTATTTATAATTTTACTTAAATTTACATCATTTTCAAAAGAAACATCATGCCATCACAATGGTATACCAAAAAGAGTTCATAGGCTAAATAAGGAGTTTGGCAAAATCAGTGAAAACAAAAATGGTATTCCACAGTTTTAAAACAGTTGAATTCCATATTTATTCCTTAAACAACTCTATATATAATTCACTTGAAAACAATGATTAATGTGGCCATACCAATATTTAGCATGACTTAGGTACATACATGTATTCCACTATTAAAGAAATGCGAAACATATGTAAATATTAAATTCCTTTATAACTTGAATTATTGAAGAAGGATAAAAACAGATTAAATGCGACTCGTGGTTCTTTATTACATTAATATCAGTATTAACACCTGACACTGATATTTTCACTTCCAAGTAAGAGCTAGATATAATGAAATTATACTGTGTTTTATTGATATATAACAAGATTGTTCTTGACGTACGTATAATCTGGCTTTCTTCTAATATCAAACACATGCTATGTTCGTGCTTTCTTTTTAAATAATCGCCATATTATATTATTTAATCAATGGCTGTCTCATAGAAATAAAACCTCGCT
The DNA here is from genome assembly GCA_038501625.1 of Corbicula japonica. Taxonomy (NCBI): domain Eukaryota; kingdom Metazoa; phylum Mollusca; class Bivalvia; order Venerida; family Cyrenidae; genus Corbicula; species Corbicula japonica. The sequence continues at coordinate 23,414 of JAZAYU010000817.1, forward strand.
GTAGAAATAGTGGTGAACAGTGCAATGCGTGCGTCAGCAAAAGGCACCTGCAGCAATCACAGACTTTGCACAGACCTAAAACGTAGTACAGAAGAAAAGATTATTCTACATCTAATAAATTCATCCAATTAGCGTCCTTTAATTGTACCACGTGACCGTCCAATATTTTCCCGTATTGGATCAAAAAAAGTCCGTATTTTTTCATATTGGACGATTAAGTGCAAATGCACTTTACCATTGTTTTACAACGATAAAAGCCGTTGACCGTAAAAATGATCCGAATGAAAAAAGAAATGTAGAACTTTATAAAATATTGGACAGTACAATATGGAATATATATGGAATAGTCTTTAAACGCTTGAAAAGTCATGCTTCGTTTATTAGATGTAGAATAAAAAGGTTATTAGACGTTTTACTGTACAATACGGGATATATTTGGACTCGTACACAGCTTGAAAAGTCATATTGGACTCGCCTAACGGCTCGTCCAATATGACTTTTCAAGCTGTGTACTCGTCCAAATATATTCCCATATTGTACAGTAAAACGTCAAATAACCTATAATTATAACATGATATATAAAAATACACTACAAAATATTGTAGCAACATTGTAATAACAATGTGAATGATAAGGGGATAAATAACCGTACGGGCAGAGGTGAAGATGTGATAAAGCGTCAGGATAGGATTACCGGTAAGATCGAGTTGCTTTTGAAACAATGACTTCAGTAGCTTTTCTACGATAATTAGAATGTTTAAAAAAATAGTGTCTCTAGCTGGGAACGAACCCGCACCGTCACGGCGACAGCGCCTAGCTCTGCAATTCCTGCGACGCAACCAACAGAGCTTACTGGGACAATCCCAAAATATGTTGATAGGATAGCCCTGATATGCGTAACCATCAATGCAAGACATCGGTAACGGGTTATTTTACTGATAACAGTACTGACTGAAAGCATGTGGTCCTGACCAAATAAAACCCCTTATACTAAAAATGTTGTCCAAAGAACTATCCCCAATTCTTGAGATCATCTTCCAAAAATCCCTGGATGAGGGATCATTACCCTCCCAGTGGAAAACAGCAAATGTCGCCCCCATTTTCAAAAAGGGCGATAGGTCAAGCCCAGCGAATTATAGACCGATATCTCTTACATGTGTCCTCTGCAAAACATTGGAACACATTGTCTCCTCCTCTATTATTAAGCACTTCACGAATCAAAATATCTTGTACCACCTACAACATGGATTTCGAGAAAAGAGATCATATATCACCCAGCTCGTCATGTTAGTTAATGACCTTGTCACCTCTGTCTATAACAAACAGCAGGTAGACTTGATCCTCCTTGACTTTAGTAAGGCTTTTGACAAGGTTAGCCATGAGAAAGTCCTACTGAAAATGCATAATTATGGAATACGAGGTCAAACTCTTAAATGGATAAAAAGCTTCTTAGACAATCGTGTTCAGTCAGTTATATTAAATGGTACCTGCTCAGAACCTATACCTGTGTCATCCGGTGTACCCCAGGGGTCCGTGCTTGGTCCACTCCTCTTTCTGGCCTATATCAATGACCTGCCTCTAAATATAAATTCTAAGGTTCGTCTATTCGCAGATGATACTGCAATATACCTTTCTCTTACATCCTCAAGTCAATCAGATTCTCTTCAAAATGACCTGAAGACTCTTGAAAAATGGGAATTAGAATGGGACATGGAATTTAACCCTTCAAAATGTCAGGTAATACATGTCACCAGAAGGAAACATCACATAGCTACCAAATACTATCTCCATGGAGTCCTTCTAGAGTCAGTTAGCTCTGCTAAATACCTTGGTGTGGACATATCAAATGATCTATCCTGGGATGCTCACATTATTAGAACTACCAAAAAGGCAAACCAAACCCTGGGATTCTTACGTCGAAACATAAAGGTCAAATCTGAACCCCTTAAGTCAATGGCTTATAAGACACTTGTGCGACCCCAACTTGAGTATGGCTCCGAGATCTGGTCACCCTATACCAAAACCCAAATTGATCAAATCGAAAATGTTCAAAGAAGAGCGGCTCGATGGATCAAACATGACTACAGCCGCACTTCCAGTGTCACAGACATGCTGAAGTCTTTAAATCTCAGACGACTCGATCTAAGACGTATAGACATCGTCTGTCACTCATGTATAAAATTACAAACGAGCTGGTTGCTATCCCTACTGAAGGCATCTTAACTCCCCTTACCCGTCACTTTCGTCACGCCCACCCAAGGTCCTATAGGCTAATAACAGCAACCACAGACTACTATAAGTACTCCTATTTCCCAAGAACAGTCACATATTGGAATGCCCTTCCCCCTGATATCCCCTCACTCACGACCATTGAGCAGTTCAATGCAGCTATCTGCTGTATTGAACACCAATCACCATAGCTCTGCATACTCTTACTTTTATCCTTTTAAAATAACACCCTGTATATCTAGTTATTACTTTTAATCTTTTGTCTTACTAACATTCTCGGTCTTTGACGCGCAAATGTCTACGTCCCCGCGAGGGGTTGGACATTAATGGAAGATAGATAGATAGATTTACGTCACAATATTCCAATTATCTGATACTGTACTATGTGAACTGAAGTATGGCTGTAGTCTTTACAGAAGTTCATATTACTGTACAATAAAAATTATAAATATTTTTTTCCATTTTCAGATAGAATTAACACATGTAAATTACAGTACAAATGAAAGTGTCTCTGGCTGGGAGCGAACCCGCACCATCACGGCGACAGCGCCTAGCCCTGCAATTCCTGCGACGCAACCAACTGAGCTAACCAGAACAACGCCAAAAAAACAAGTAAACAAAACAAGAAAAAATGTTTATTTTCAGGCAATTCTGAAATTCGAAAAGAATACTAATTTAAAACTGTAATTAATTGTGGTTGTTAGTGTCATCGAAATCGAATATTTGTAAACACTTGAAGACACATCCTTAAAAAGGTTATAAATTAATAAATTGTTCAATGATATTGAAAATTCGAATAAAGTGTTGCACGTGTATTAAATATAACATAAATATGACATATCGTGTTAATCATTTTCATGCTAATGTTTTACTTGCAGTATAGATTGAATTACTTTAACTTTTCAAAACATAGCTTTGTTTTTATAATTGTTATACTTTTAAGGTGTTTAAATTATATTAAACGTTGCAAATGTAGGTTAAGACAAATATAGGTGACTTTTTTCATTCCTTAATTACATTAAAATATCAATATCTTAGTTCAAAACCAGTCTATGTTTTTCTCTTAAATTTATTAGAGATAGAAATAGTTTTACGCAGATCCCACCAATAATTTGTGCACGCTTTTAGTAGTTTGACGCAAATTGCACATACCAGCTGAGTATAGTATTTCAAATTGTCTCTATTCCTTTAATAGAAAGATACAGATTTATTCAGCCGAAACAATGCAAATTAGAAATAGGACTACGTCTAAATGATTTTAATCATACACATTCGAAAAAATAATACTCATAAGTATTTGAATATTTATCTAAAATGAACATCAAACAGTTTTTTTATCACATCAAACTATGAACTGTTTTGTTTTGCTTTATTTTTTCTAATACATGTATCTAAAGTCTAAAGTCTAAAACAGTGTTTTATTTTATACTTTTATTTTCAGCGCAATCTAATATGTTTGTAAGGCGCTACATGTATGCATTTGTAAGAAGACAAGGTATAACCATATGATTGCGTTCTAATGGATCTGCACATTGGTAATGGATATAAAAAGTTCAAACTAAGCTGTCATGTTTTATTTATCGATTTGTTTTTTTTATCCCTGTCATCGTGTTCTTGCTGATTTTACTCCAGGTAAAAAGATCATTGAGTACCCGCCCTTTGGCTTTGCAATGCTATTAAATTCTTATGTTTATATGTTTGTATGCTTTTGAATAGGTTTGAATAAATAATATGTTAAACACACTTCCGAAGTTTGTGGTTTCTTGTCAGCGATAATCATTTCTTAGATTTTTTTCTAAGAATAGGTCACATCTATTGGACAGTTTTCCTCACTCCATTCTTCGGAACAATTTCTGATCATTAAATATAGATAATAACCATTTTCCATAAGTGGTTAATAAGATTTACCCTAAAGAACTACAATTTATTAAAGCAAACACTAAAGAAAATGAAGCAAACTTTCTTGATCTTAATCTGTCAACTGAAAATGGTTACGTCACTTCTAAAATATATGATAAAAGAGAAGATTTTTATTTTCATATAGTAAATTTTCCGTTTTTAGACGGCGATGTTCCCGTGCAACATCTTACGGTGTTTATATTTCACAGCTTGTTCGCTTTTCAAGAGCTTGCAACGATGTTAATGATTTTAATGAACGTAATCTTTGCATTACAGAAAAACTTTTAAAACAAGGTCATCGGTATCACAAATTAAAGAAAACATTTTGTTTGTTTTATCGTCGATACCCAGATCTTATTCATAAATACAGGTGCAGTTTAAATTTATTGCAACAAGGTATTTCACAGCCAGTTTTGTTATGGAGATTAAATTTAGAAATTAAGAAGATAAAGGGCAATGTTAATTTCTCCCGGTTATTCGTAAATTTAAAAAAAGAAAGGTTACCAACATGATATTTTACAGTGCTCTGCATTACTGGTAATTAACCCTTCAACAGTTGAACATTATGCTGAACTCTTTGGTTGCACGACAGTGGCATGGGTTCAAGAGTTTATGAAGGTTAAGGAGAAATCTTTTCTTAAAAGAACATAGAAGCTCGATTTGTTTCTTTATCCCTGTCATCGTGTTCTTGCTGATTTTACTCCAGGAGTTCTGGTCTCGGTAAGATCATTGAGTACCCGCCCTTTAGCTTTGTAATGCTATTAGATGCTTATGTTTTATATGTTTGTGTGCTTTTGCATGCAAAATTGTTGAGCCGATAAGTAGGTTGGAGTTGTTTCACCAAGACAACTTGCATTTGATTTGTGATATGAGAACCTGTTGGGGCAAGTATGAGGTTGGTGCACCCTAGAACCCGGTTTATAACCCCAGTTTCAATTTGATTTGCCACTGACCGTTCCAAGGCGGTAACCCCTCGGGTTCTCATTTTTGTTAATTGTTAGTGGTGTCTCTTTTGAAAATGATCATTTTATTAACCATTCTCTCTCCCTCTCTTCTTCTTGACTGTTTTGGGAGGCGGTTTTTTTCTGAATGCCATTCCTGATATGCATATTTCACCTTTTTGTGCATCCTATCCGGCTACCGTGGTACGGTTTCGGCTGTAGCGCTTTTTATCTAAATAACTTCGATATGTCGTTTAAGGTATTTGAATTGAATACCAATACTCCGTCTTTATATGCAAAACCAGTAGCGGAGAGGTCTGTTTCCTCCTTGGGACATTTGCAATACATGTCCTTGTAAAGTCGCGCATGCTGAGTATCAAGCTTGCATATTCCCGCATGACACTCTAAGTCTTCCGGATCCTTAAAGGCAAAATATGCTTATCTTTTCTAAAGGTTTGCCCCTTTGGCCGTATAAGACTCCTCCAATCAAATTTTTGTCTTCCTTGAATGGGTCGGTTTTCTTGTGCGGTTTCATCTTCTTTATTCTCCATGCTACTGCATTATCTTCATCTTGAGGCTCAACAAAATATCCGCTATTCCTCTGTACAACATTACACTCGTTATCACAAGGTCTCTTAATCTGAAGTGAACTAAAGCGATCGGAGAAATAATCATCGTCGCTGTCGCTGGGATTATAAATCATTGTAGCTGTAGTTGTCACTGCTATTGCTCAATTTGATACTATTTTTTACTCCAGACAGTTTCGATATTTGTTCGTCTGCCTAACAGCAGACAAACAAACAATGTCACCTAGTAACGACGCGCATGTGCGATAATGGCATCCGCAATTCGTTCTATTTTTATATATTTTCAAAATTCGCATTTTGTTTCGGTTTCGATTCCCTTACAATACTTAGATTAGATTTACTTCTAGTTTGTTTTTCAAAATTCGGCATCCGTGTTTCCTGATATTCCGCCAACCTGTTTTGTTATATTTAGGTGGCTTAGTCTCCAAATTTGATGTCATTTGGTCATTTTCTTGCTAAACAAATACAATTTGAAAAGCAGTCGTCATAGTGTTTAATGTAGAATTTTGACGTCCATTTAAAAGATAAAAATTTGCGCGATCGTTTAAATTTGTCAACATATGGGCGACATTTGTTCAGCTTCATAAGAGAATGTTAGAATAATGAAGGGCAATGAATCGGCTAGCAGGTCAGGCGTTTTCAGCTGGCACAGGCGATTCAAAGATGACAAAGACGAGATCACAGACAGAAAACGCCAATGAGAAAGCGGGATATTGACGGAACGTTAGTGACGTCAGTTGCGTAAGAGCTACAGAAGGATCACTGTTATACTGGTCGCGAGCTGGCCCGTATGTTCATTGTTACCATCGGGTCAATTTTTTCAATTCTTAACAAAGAATTGAATATGAGAAGTATTATTATACTATTTTTTTGTGTTTACCCAGATCTATGAGTATTTAAAAAAGTTAATTGCATAAGGATAAGCAGTAACTATCAGAGATATTTTCGCCGATTGGGTTTCATAAATGCTAGCCTGTGTTAAGTAGAATGGAATATTTTTCGATTAATGAATATTTGCATTTCACGGTACATGTTCATGTCATTTTTAGATCAGATGATGGTGTTTGGCATTTAAACGAAACACTAATTTCGTTCACATACTTACATTATAGGTCCGTGCCCGTTGGTGCAGAGAATGTGATCAAAGATCACAATTAAGAGCGAAGAACGGCCGACTCCCGGGCCATTCCCATCAGAGTGGAGTAAAAATGTGTCCAAGTTCTTTCCGCGTGATCACCACAGACGAAAATTGGTTATGGAAGAGTGCCTTAAGGAAAAATGACGCTAGAGACATTTCGTGTTTATTTTGGGACGTCATAAACGTCATTTGCTGTAATGTTAGCGTGCGCCGGGTTGCGTACCCCTCGTTATTTGTAAATCGCATAGATTTGTAATTTCTTAAATTGTTTTTTCACTGTATGTAGAGGTCATGTTTCGATATTCGTTGCTTCCAAAATCGTGAAAGTAAATTAAATGGTGTGAACAGTAGAGCCGCAGTCCTATTAATTTTTGAACAACCCTCGTATAATTATTATACCTGAAAATGTATGTGGACGGAATTTATATTTAAAATATTTTTAAAAGGGACAACAAGTATTCTCATTGCTATAAATAATAAAAAAAGAAAAACTATGGTGAGTGTATGAAAAAACAAGAGGGTTGTGAAAATTTATTTCTCAAATTAAAACCAAAATGTGTGTTGGGCTGTATAAAATGTTGCTGCGGATATCCTTTTGACTCTTACTCACTCGTTATTAAAATAAACGACTGTTGTATATCAACATTGGCTGTTGTATGAAGTCACACTTGCAGTCTGTATCTATTTTCTACTTTTAAATCCTCTCTAGCTTCTTTTCAACTAAGCCTATTACTGATTACAGAAATTCAGACAAAAAAACTAATCAACATGACATGGTTTAAGACTTTTCAGTAAAGATGAAATATGCACTACTGTACAGCGGGTATTATTCGCGGGGGTTTTATTTTCGCTATTTTCGCGGTTTTTGTTTGACCGCGAATTTAAGACTCCGCGATTATAATTCCACTTGGTGATGTAAAAACGTAAAATAAATGAACAACAGTATTTATTAGGGAAAAAACAGTACCAATCTCAGGCAGTGTTTCTAAAATTTATCGACAGCCGATCTTTGACCGATTTTCGGGGAAAATGTCCGATTAAAATTTCAAAATTGTTTAAAGAAAATCGGTCAATATTTTAAACTCAATCTAAGTTTTTCGTTCCTGTCCATAACTTGTTATGAAAATTACCTACATGTACAGATTTTCACACTTAATCCGCTGTAAACCTGTCATAAATCGACTTCAATACTCTGCTACCATGTCTTCACATATCGTTAATAGCCTGCGGCAAAGATGAAGCGGGAGCTGATGTACAACAGGAAAGAGAACACGGAAACAATTTTCATGAAAATTTGTATTAATCAAACAAGTAAATATAAAGACTTTGTTTTGCATAATTCAAAGTTCAGTAATTACGCAAAAAAGCGACTTGTTTGGAGATTGTAACAAACAATTTGAGTTATACTGCTACAAACCTTTATCAAGGGAGCATACAGTCATGAAAGTGTGAACTGTTTTTATTCACCAGGGCACTGTTATAATAATACCTAATTTGAGATGGCAGTCAAAATCGATAATTGGCTTGGCAATCACTCATCGAACTTAACAAAGGCGTAAGAACAGGTTTAAATATAACGGGTTTGATTGACGGGTAAGTTTTAAAAATCACCGCTTTTATTTCAAGACACTCATAGTGATTACATATCATATATCCACGTGTTTTAATAAATGTGAATATTGATTCAAAGTCACAAAAAAGTGTTAATATTAAGATCGTTATGGTAAAATATTAAGTGAAAAAAGGACTTAACGGGACTTTTTCGAATTTATCAATACCGCATTAGGTTATATATGTGCAAATATTACAGCAAGTAAGGCCCACGGCACAGGCAGTGAATCTCATGGTAAACGGTGTTTGGGTAGAATGTATCTTGGAAGGACAGTGCGAATTTAAGACCCCGCGAATGACCCGGATTTCGAAAAAACGCGAAAATTTAACCCCGTGAAATTAACCCGCTGTACAGTATTTATGATAAATAAAAGAAGAAATACAGCTTATAACTTTATTAAACCAAAGCATCGAGAATGTTTAGAATGTGTAAACAGAGCACTGGATGGAGATAAGCTGATTATTAACAGACTGTATGGAAATAAAATCAGTGACCAGATTAAGTGGTATCAAATTGCTATCAGCAACCCTGTTGACATAATTGCAAGTAAACTTGTAATATGGAGAATTTGTATGTTTCCGCACCTAACTGGTGTGCTATTCGGTTATTCTCTAGGATAATGTACATTACCTGAATACCTGAGGAATACCGTCTATATTTAAACCCCAACGGAACTATTTTATGCAAATGAATAGCGCATTGATTTGAATAATTAGTTAAAAAGGTTAAGGCTTTTCTATGTGAGGCTTCAGTTTTCAGCCTAAAAATTACGAGGGATGATCCAAAAGTTTTGTAACTGCCTCCTTTACAAATTGACGGCGGATTGTTTATGATATGATTTTAATTATATTAAGCAATAATATTATACGAAAGTGAAATATGCATATCAGGAATTGCCCCATTCAGAAGACACAACCTCTCCATTGAGCCAAGAAGAAGAGAAAGAGAGAGAGAGAAGTTCATTAACTGATCAGTTTCAAAACAAATATTACAAACAATTTACAAAAATGAGAACGGCCAACCGAGGTATTACGACCTTGAAACGGTCAAGTTATATTGTTTTATAACGATGTTTTGATACACCCCTATGAGCTTACCGTCGGACGCCTAGTTTTCAGCTTCATATTTTTCCAATTTAAAGAACTGTTCATGCATTGCAGACAAAAACGCGCAATAGCAGACGAAACATTTCGTAACGTCCCATCTTAGAGCAGCACTTTTGGTAAAGTAAAGTACAATTATGAAACGTGTGGAAGGTTTGTTACACTGGCCCAGGAATTAATCATAAATAACCTGACCCATAATAATTACAGCGAATAAAGAACGTATTATAATACTTTCCAAGAATTTCGAATGGTTTTGCTTTTGACCGCCTTTTAAGTTATGAATAATTCTGATATAACTTCAATTTCGATTCAGTCAGATCTTGGCATCGAAGACTGGCGGAACAGATTTTAATGTGTTTTCCTGTCTGCCATTGTTAATGTCAAACATATCAACACTAGTTTACATTCACATGTAAACTGGTTTTAACGTAAAAGATACGTGTCAATAAAGGTTACTGAGGTTTCCCGCCCATTGACTTTGGCTTTACAATGCTTTTAGCTTCTCATGTTTTATATATGTTTGTGCTTTTGCCTGCAACATTGTTGAGGTTGGAGTTTTTTTACCAAGACAACTTGTACTTTTTTGTGATTCGAGAACCTGTTAAGGCAAGTATGAGGTTTGCGAACCCTAGAACCTGGTTTAAATCCCCGGTAGCAATTTGAGAGGGAAAGATCAAGCGCTCTGAGACAACCTTGTAACATGCAATTAGGTCATTGATAATGCAATTGTTAGAGATAAAGAGGTCTGAGTCATATTATTAGGTCATTGATTATGAAATGCTTGTAGATGAAGGAATTAATTTAATGACTTATTCACATGATATTGCAGAGCTCATGAAGTGATAATTCAAAAGAGCTCATAAAGTGATAATTCAAAAGAGCTCATAGAGTGATAAAAAATAGAACTCATGAAGTGATTATAAAATAGAGCTCATGAAGTGATGATAAAATAGAGCTCATGAATTGATAATAAAATAAAGCTCATGACTTTATGATAAAATAGAGCTCATGAAGTGTCAATACAATAGAGCTCATGAAGTGTCAATACAATAGAGCTCATGAAGTGATGATTAAATAGAGCTCATGAAGTGATAATAAGATAGAGCTCATGAAGTGATATAATAAGATAGAGTTCATGAAGTGATAATAAGATAGAGCTCATGAAGTGATAATAAGATAGAGTTCATGAAGTGATAATAAGATAGAGCTCATGAAGTGATAATAAGATAGAGTTCATGAAGTGATAATAAGATAGAGTTCATGAAGTGATAATAAGATAGAGCTTATGAAAAGGTAAACTATGCATATCAGGAATAGCCACATTCAGAAAAAACAGCCTCCCCACACAGTCAAGAAGAAGAGAGGGGGAGAGAGCATGGTTAATAAAATAATCAGTTTCAAAAAAGACACCACTAACAATAAACAAAAATGAGAACCCGAGGGGTTACCGCCTTGGACCGGTCAGTGGCAAATCAAATTGCAACTGGGGTTTTAGACCAGGTTCTAGGGTGCACCAACCTCACACTTGCCCCAACAGGTTATCATATCACAAAACAAGTACACGTTGTCTTGGTGAAAAGACTCCAACCCACTTATCTGCTAACAATTTTGCATGCAAAAGCACACAAACATATAAAACATAAGAAGCTAAGAGCATTGCAAAGCCGAAAGGGGTACTCAATGATCTTACCGAGACCAGAGCACCTGGAGTAAAATCAGCAAGAACACGATGACAGGGATAAAAGAAACAAATCGAGCTTCTAGGTTCTTTTAAGAAAAGATTTCCCCAATAGCCTTCATAAACCCCTGCCACCGTAATGCAACCAAAGAGGTAAGCATAATGATCAACTGTAGAATTAATCACCAGGCCTGCAGAGCACTGTAAAATATCATGTTGGTAACCTTTCTTTTTAAATTTACAGATGGTTTTTACGAATAACCGAGAGAAATTAGCACTGCCTTTAATCTTTTTAAGTTTATAAATTAAATCTCCATAAAAAAACTGGTTGTGAAATACCTTGTTGCAAAAGTGATTTTAAACTGCATTTTTATTTATGAATTAAATCTGGGTATCGGTGAAGTGATAGTAAAATATAAAAGTGGATTCAAGAGCATAATGATTTAATGATAAAGACAATATGTATGTTAGTGTTTATTACGTAGAATTTATTAACTTTTTTTAGTGAAATATCGATTCGACTTCATGAGTGAACAACGGTGAAACAAAATTAATGTTTCACTAATTAAAAGCAAACGCTTTCTTATGTTTTGGTAACAAATATCCTTAAGTGGAAATACAAGTAAAAGGTTTTTAAAAAGAAACTGGAAAAGGTTTTAAGAGAAAACAACAAAAAAAAAAAAAAGAAAAAAAACACATTGATTTGCAACAATTTCAAAACAGAAAAAAATTACAATTTTATTTCACAAGGACAGCTCTATATTTTGACTGGCAAACAGCGAATAAGAAGACATTTTTAACAGCACGGCATGTCAAATAATTAGCATACAATCCCAAAATCAACTAGAGCCAGGTTACACATGGTTAATCCTCCCGCAGGAAAAAAAGTTACCTGATGGTTGTACTTTCGTATAATTTACCTGGAGAGGAAATCCTTTTCAGTTTCAAAGTTAAGCTACGGACAAAATTTATCAAAAAATCTGAAAAAGTGGATTAGCTCTTAAAAATAGGCACGGTATAGTTATTGTTCTTGCACACCGCACTACCTACCAATGTGCTCTGTCAGTGTATGAAGTTTAAATACAATCCCTCCAGTAGTTTTGGACTTATGCTCCGGAGAAAATTTATTAAGTAAATCTTATAAAGAGGAATAACTCTTCAAAAGGCAAGGTTGAGTTATTGGACTTGCACACTGCACTAACTATCAATGTGCTGTGTCAGTGTATAAAGTTTGAATAAAATCCCTCAAGTAGTTTTTGAGTTATGCTCTGGAAAAATGTATCAAGTAAATATGATGAAGGGAAATAACTCTTTAAAAGGCAAGGTAGAGTTATTGCAATTGTTCACTGCACTACCTACCAATGTGCTCTGTCAGTGTATAAAATCCCTCAAGTAGTTTTGGAGTTATGCTCCGGACAACATTTATCAAGTTTGCATGATAAAGAGGAATAAGTCTAAAAATAGGCAAGGTAGATTTATTGTTCTTGCACACTGCACTACCTACTGATGTGCTCTGTCAGTGTATGAAGTTTGAACAAAATCCCTTAAGTAGTTTCGGAGTTATCCTCCGGACAAAATTTATCAAGTAAATATGATAAAGAGAAATAACTCTAAAAATAGGCAAGGTAGAGTTATTGTTCTAGCACACTGCACTACCTACCAAGGTGCTCTGTTAGTTTATGAAGTTTGAATATAATCCCTCCATTAGTTTTGGACTTATGCTACGGACAAAATTTATCACGTAAATATGATAAAGGGGAATAACTCTGAAAATAAACAAGGTAGAGTTATTGTTTTAGCACACTGCACTACCTACCAATGTGCTGTGTCAGTTTATGAAGGTTGAATGTAATTCCTCCAGTAGTTTTGGACTTATGCTCCGGACAAAATTTATTAATTAAATCTTATTAAGAGGAATAACTCTTAAAAAGGCTAGGTTGAGGTATTGGACTTGCACACTGCACTACCTAACAATGTGCACTGTCAGTGTATGAAGTTTGAATAAAATCCCTCCAGTAGTTTGGGACTTATGCTTTGGAGAGAATTTATAAAGTAAATAGGATAAAGGGGAATAACTCTAAAAATAAGCAAGGTAGAGTTATTGTTCTTGCAGAATGCACTACCTGCCAATGTCTTCGGTCAGTGTATGAAGTTTCCTCTAGTCGTTTTGGACTCATGATCCGGACAAAATTTATCAAGTAAATATGATAAAGGAGAATAACTCTAAAAATAGGCAAGGTAGAGTTATTGTTCTTGCACATTGCACTTCCTACCAATGTGTTCTGTCAGTTTATGAAGTTTGAAAAAATCCCTCAAGTAGTTTTGGACTTATGCTCCGGACAAAATTTATCACGTAAATATGATAAAGGGGAATAATTTTAAAAATAGGCAAGGTAGAAAAAATGAAATATGCATATCAGGAATGGCCACATCCAGCATACACAGCCTCCCCACACAGTCAAAAAGTAGAGAGGAAAAGAGAGCATGGTATTACAAAAATCAGTTTCAAACTGGACGCCACAAACAAATAACGGAAGTGAGAACCGGAGGGGTTACCGCCTTGGAACGGTCAGTGGCAAAACAAATTGCCACTGGGGGTTTAAACCAGGTTCTAGGTGCACCAACCTCACACTTGCCCCAACAGGTTCTCGTATCACATAACAAGTACAAATTGTCTTGGTGAAATAACTCCAACCCACCCATCAGCTCAACAATGTTGCATGCAAAAGCATACAAACATATAAACATAAGAATTTAATAGCATTGCAAAGCCAAAGGGCGGGTACTCAATGATCTTACAGAGACAAGAGCACCTGGAGTAAAATCAGCAAGAACACGATGACAGGGATAAAAGAAACAAATCGAGCTTCTAGGTTCTTTTTAGAAAAGATTTCCCCAAAAACTTTCATAAACTCTTAAACCCCTGCCACCGTCGTGCAACCAAAGAGGTAAGCAAAATGATCAACTGTAGATCGGTTAATCACCAGGCCTGCAGAGCGCTGTAAAATATCATGTTGGTAACGTTTCTTTTTAAATTTACAGATGGTTTTTACGAATAACCGGGAGAAATTAACATCGCCTTTTATCTTCTTAAGTTTATAAATTAAATCTCCATAAAAAACTGGCTGTGAAATACCTTGTTGCAATAGTGATTTTAAACTGCACCTGTATTTATGAATTAGATCTGGATATCGGCGATAAAACTTGCAAAGGTTTTCCTTAATTTGTGATACCGATAACCTTGTTTTAAAAGTTTTTCTGTGATGCAACGATTACGTTCATTGAAATCATTCACATCGTTGCAAGCTCTTGAAAAGCGAACAAGCTGTGAGATATAAACCCCGTAAGAAGTCGCACGAGGAACATCGCCGTCTAGAAACGGAAAATTTACTATATTAAAATTAAATCATCTCTTTTATCATAGATTTTAGTAATGACGTAACCATTGTCAATGGATAGATTTAAATCAAGAAAGTTTGCTTGCTTTTCTGAAGTGTTCGCTTTATTAAGCTGTAGTTCTTTAGGATAAATCTTATTAACCAGTGATGGAAAATGGTTATTATCTATATTTAATAAATCATCAAGGTACCTCGATGTGTTGTTTAAAGCTTTAATAATATCATCTTGATATTCGGTAGAAAGAGATAACATAAAATCTCTTTCATAACAGTATAAAAACAGATCAGCAACAAGGGGTGCACAATTAGTACCCATTGGAATGCCTATTACTTGTTTATAAATAGAGGTACCAAATCTCAAATAAATTTTATGCAATAAAAATGTGAGCGCCTGTATAAGGTCTTGACAGGTCCATGAAGTATAATTATCATTAGAACCATCTGTAAAGAATGCCCTATGTTCATTACAAGCAATAAATGTTTTATTTTCTCTAGCAAAAGTTTTTTCAATGCGACTGGTTAGCTTGTCTTTTATTAAATTATGAGGGAGAGAAGTATACAAGGTAGAACAATCATATGTAGACAAACAGAACGCCTGAAAATTATTTGATCTAAGTTTCTTCAAAACGTCATTTGAATTTTTTATAGACCAAAATAAATTTTTGCCAGTAGTTTCAAAAACTTTTTCGCAATACCTAATTACATGTTCTTTTATAGCTGTAAGACAAGATGTTAAGAGCACGGATAACTTTGTAGTTGTACAAGAACTAGAGTTAGCGATAAATCTTGCTTCGTACGGTGTTTTGTGCATTTTAGGCAACCAATACATAGTAGGTACTTTGTCTTGTTTCGGCTCAACACTGATTCTAAATTTAGTAATTTGTAGAGTGTGTACAGTAACAATATCACTCTCAGATGAAGAAGTCAGTGTATAAGCATTAGTGCTATTACGCTCTTCAGTTTGAACATTTATATAGTGTATACGTCACACTATAATAACATTATTTGAAGCCTTATCAGCAGGTGTTAAAACAAATTTGTTGTGAAAATCTTGAATACCCTTTTTCAAATGACGAAAGTTAAAACGAGGTCGAGGTGGTAGTAAAGCTATGTTTCTTTTATAGAAGGATATACGAGTGTCAATTATTTTGAATATTTGTTTTTTTCCAGTTTGAAAAAGCATTAGGCTCAGCATGTTCTCGTTTACAGCATTTATTGCAAAAAGAGTTTAAAGACTCTGCAATTTCCGCACGACAGGTATTAAAGTCGATGTCCGATGGAATTCTGTATTTTGGACCTTTTGAAATTAAATTGCGGATTCTAAAGTCTTTGATAACATTTAGATCCCCTGTAACGATATGACCGGCAGGTTGATAGCAAAATTTTGAATTAGAACAGTCTCAAGATGATGGTGTGTTTTCAACAATCTGTAAATCCGAGGTAATTTTGTTGTAATTGAAAATTGTGTTTCTAATGGGCTTGTTATATTTATAACAAACGATGGGTGTTTCAGTATTCTTGAAATAATTAGGTATAGCCGATTCAATAGTTTTATCTTTAAAGATACTTGGAATTGGAAGGTCAATAAAATCTATGCCTTTATTTAAAAATGAAATTTTAAGAAAATGTCTTTGGTGATCAGATTCCAAGTCAATGTGTGGTCTAAGAATATGCCGAGTGTAACACTGAGTAAGGCTTGCAATTTCATAAAGTGGATGAGTTCTAATAACAATATCATCGGCTTCCTTATCCACTTTTTGTAAACTAGAAATAGAAAGAGAAGCTAAACGCGACAGCATAGCATGTCTACCAGAATGTTTTTAAATATTTTGAAGGTCATGAATAGAACAATGAATACGTGATTTTCTTTTGATGTTACCATTAATCCTTACCCCGTGTGACCTCGATTTTCGTTTTCGTAATTCTAGCAAATCAAAAATGTCAAAATCAGGATTATTTGAAATGTTGCCTTCTTGATAAATATTATCATTTAATTCAAGTGGATAGGGTGTTTGGAGTTTGTGTATCCATTTTTGCTCCGATATAAGTCTAGCTCTAATTTTAAATGCTCTAGAAGCACCGCTATCAAATATAACTTTTTCAACAGGTTGAATATTAACATGTTTTAAAGTTTGGCCTGATCGTTTGAAATGTTTATATAAAAATGTGTTGATTTTATGATTGTTTCTTATTTTCAAACAGTGCTGACTAAAACGTGTTTTCAAAGGGCGCCCAGTTTGTCCAACATATTGAATCCCACAATTTAAAGCATTTCAAGTTAAAACATAAATAATATTGTCTGATTGTCAGTCAATGTCTGAATCGATGTTAACTGAAAAAGTTCTACCATTGATTGTAGATTTAATTGTTGAACTACATTTAAAAAAACTGCAGCACTTGCACCTCTTTAAATCGCACTTGTATATAAATGGATACGATCTGCGTCTTCCGTCGATAATTTTAAAAGGTGTGAAAATGTTATATTTTTGAAGAATATGTGATTTTATAGGTGACAATTTTATTTTTAAATTATTTTTAAATAAATTAGTGCAATGTGCACTCTGCAAACCAGTCAAATTGACGGAAGTGGCCGACGATAGATTAATTGTAGATAAACGAACTGACGGTTGCAGGTATGTAAAAGTATTTAATTTAGCTGGAATATGAACAGAAGACGCAGAGGATAGCCTTGGATTTAAAATATTTGTTTTAATTTTGTTCGCCGTGATTGATGTGTTGAGAAAATACCATTACATGAAAAGCGACTTTGAATTATATTGAAAATTATCGAGTGACGTCATAACGCCATAACATCGTCATATGTCCTGCGCGCCTTCAGAATAGGAATTATTCTAAAAATAGCACACAGGACAATTCCAAAATTAATAACGTAATGAAACACTGATCCCAAAGTTGTGGGACTGTAAAAATAGAAATCGAGTATGACAAAAGGACCATACATGTATCTGGTTCCAGATATTATACAAGATAATCTAAATTTAAACATAACAAAAAGTCGATCAAACATGTAACCTTCAATGTGGTATATGAGAGAATTTGGGTGGTTGGAGAGGGTTGTGTAAAGTGAACGTAAACAGCAATCCCTGAGGGATGAAAAGATAACAGTATTGATTGAATGTACGGGGAGACGTTTTACGGCCGCCACATAGCACAAACAAAACTACTGTGAGTTATTGTTCTTGCACACTGCACTACCTACCAATTTGCTCTGTCAGTGTATGAACTTTGAATAAAACTCCTCAAGAATATTTTGAGTTATGCTCTGGAACAAATGTATCAAGTAAATATGACGAAGGGGAATAACTCTAAAAAAGGCAAGGTAGAGTTATTGCACTTGTTCACTGCACTACCTACCAATGTGCTCTGTCAGTGTATGAAATTTGAATAAAATTCCTCAAGTAGTGTTGGAGTTCTGCTCCGGACAAAATTTATCAAGTTAACATGATAAAGAGGAATAAGTCTAAAAATAGGCAAGGTAGAGTTATTGTTTTTGCACACTGCATAACTTACCTATGTGCTGTGTCAGTGTATGAAGTTTGAGCAAAATCCCTCAAGTAGTTTTGGAGTTATGCTCCGGACAAAATTTATTAAGTAAACCTTATTAAGAGGAATAACTCTTAAAAAGGCTAGGTTGAGGTATTGGACTTGCACACTGCACTACCTAACAATTTGCACTGTCAGTGTATGAAGTTTGAATAAAATCCCTCCAGTAGTTTGGGACTTATGCTTTGGAGAAAATTTATAAAGTAAATAGGATTAAGGGGAATAACTCTAAAAATTGGCAAGGTAGAGTTATTGTTCTTGCACAATGCACTACCTGCCAATGTCTTCGGTCAGTGTATGAAGTTTCCTCTAGTCGTTTTGGACTCATGATCCGGACAAAATTTATCAAGTAAATATGATAAAGGAGAATAACTCTAAAAATAGGCAAGGTAGAGTTATTGTTCTTGCACATTGCACTTCCTACCAATGTGCTCTGTCAGTTTATGAAGTTTGAATAAAATCCCTCAAGTAGTTTTGGACTTATGCTCCGGACAAAATTTATCACGTAAATATGATAAAGGGGAATGGCTTTAAAAATAGGCAAGGTAGTATTATTGTTCTTGCACACTGCACTACCTACTAATGTGCTCTGTCAGTGTATGAAGTTTGAAGAAAATCCCTTCAGTAGTTTCGGAGTTATTCTCCGGACAAAATTTATCAAGTAAATATGATAAAGAGAAATAACTCTAAAAATAGGTAAGTTAGAGTTATTGTTCTAGCACACTGCACTACCTACCAAGGTGCTCTGTTAGTTAATGAAGTTTGAATATAATCCCTCAATTAGTTTTGAACTTATGCTACGGACAAAATTTATCACGTAAATATGATAAAGGGGAATAACTCTGAAAATAAACAACCTGAAGGTAGTGTTATTGTTCTAGCACACTGCACTACCTACCAATGTGCTCTGTCAGTTTATGAAGTTTGAATGTAATCCCTCCAGTAGTTTTGGACTTATGCTCCGGACAAAATTTATTAAGTAAATCTTATTAAGAGGAATAAGTCTTAAAAAGGCTAAGTTGAGGTATTTGACTTGCACACTGCACTACCTAACAATGTGCACTGTCAGTGTATGAAGTTTGAATAAAGTCCCTCCAGTAGTTTGGGACTTACGCTTTGGAGAGAATTTATAAAGTAAATATGATAAAGGGGAATAACTATAAAAATAGGCAAGGTAGAGTTATTGTTCTTGCACAATGCACTACCTGCCAATGTCTTCGGTCACTGTATGAAGTTTCTCTAGTCGTTTTTGACTCATGATCCGGACAAAATGTATCAAGTAAATATGATAAAGGAGAATAACTCTATAAATAGGTAAGGTAGAGTTATTGTTCTTGCACATTGCACGTCCTACCAATGTGTTCTGTCAGTTTATGAAGTTTGAATAAAATCCCTCAAGTAGTTTTGGACTTATGCTCCGGACAAAATTTATCACGTAAATATGATAAAGGGGAATAACTCTAAAAATAGGCAAGGTAGAGTTATTGTTCTTGCACACTGCACTACCTACCCATTTGCTCTGTCAGTGTGTGAAGTTTGAATAAAATTCCTCAAGAAGTTTTTGAGTTATGCTCTGGAACAAATGTAGCAAGTAAACATGATGAAGGGGAATAACTCTAAAAAAGGCAAGGTCTATTGCACTTGTTCACTGCACTACCTACCAATGTGCTCTGTCAGTGTACGAAATTTGAATAAAATTCCTCAAGTAGTGTTGGAGTTCTGCTCCGGACAAAATTTATCAAGTTAACATGATAAAGAGGAATAAGTCTAAAAATAGGCAAGGTAGAGTTATTGTTTTTGCACACTGCACTACCTACCTATGTGCTGTGTCAGTGTATGAAGTTTGAACAAAATCCCTCAAGTAGTTTTGGAGTTATGCTCCGGACAAAATAAATCAAGTAAATATGATAAAGAGAAAACAACTCTAAAAATAGGCAAGGTAGTGTTATTGTTCTAGCTCCCTGAATTACCTACCTATGTGCTCTGTCAGTTTATGAAGTTTGAATATAATCCCTCCAGTAGTTTTGGACTTATGCTCCGGACAAAATTTATCATGTAAATATGATAAAGGAGAATAACTCTGAAAATAAGCAAGGTAGAGTTATTGTTCTTGCACACTGCCCTACCTACCAATGTTCACTGTCAGTGTATGAAGTTTGAATAAAATCCCTCCAGTAGTTTTGGACTTATGCTTCGGACAAAATTTATCATTGACAAGTAAAAATGGTAAAGGGGAATAACTCTAAAAATAGGCAAGGTAGAGTTATTTTTCTTGCACACTGCAATACCTGCTAATGTCTTCGGTCAGTGTATGAAGTTTGAATAAAATCCCTGCAGTCGTTTTGGACTAATTTATAATCCGGACAAAAATTATAAAGTTAATATGATAAAGGGGAATAGCTCTAAAAATAGGCAAGGTAGAGTTATGTTCTTGCACATTGAACTACCTACCAATGTGCTCTGTCAGTTTATGAAGTTTGAATAAAATTCCTCAAGTAGTTTTGGACTTATGCTCCGGACAAAATTTATTACGTAAATATGATAAAGTGAAATAACTCTAAAAATAGGCAAGGTAGAGTTATTGTTCTTGCACACTGCACTACCTGCTAATGTCTTCTGTCAGTGTATGAAGTTTGAATAACATCCCTCCAGTAGTTTTGGACTTATGCTCCGGAAAAATTTGTTTCGGACGGACGCACGGACGAAGGGCATTTCTAATATTCGCCACGCCTGTGGCGGGGGGATAAAAATACAACATGAGATGATGACAATCAATAAGGCCAATTAAGCTGCAACGAACCAACGTATATCGTACATTATATTTACAATTTACATTTAAAGGTGAGGGAAGCCTGGCACCCCTAAACTCATCTATAGCTTTAGAAAAAAAAGAAAATCATCTCATTATTGAAATAGTGTTCAGAAAAAGAAATAATTGTCATTTCTGGAAAGCAAATTATAAAGTTAATAGTTTTTTCTTACTTCCTTGACGAATTGTTCTGGGAAAAAATGTTCGTTCCCATTTTAATAACACAGTTACCTTGTTCCAGGTGGTTAATAAAAACCATATACTCTACTTTTTACGTCAATAACCTCATTTCATTAACGAATTCTCGCAAATCAGGCCTGTTCACATTGCGAATTCCGGATCAAACCGCTGTGTTATCTAAATCACAAGATTTAACAGATATCAAGAAATACTAGGTTAATTTTCAAATTACCAAATCTTCTCAACAGAACATTTTATAAGATAACACAGCAGTTGATTCATTTAACGAACACGGCTTTGAATCTAGCAGAAACATAAAAGGAAATTAACTCGGTTGCCAATTTCCGTAATTTACTTGGACAATGACCCGGCATGTACTTTAGAATAAGGTTAAGGTGCGCTGACCACTACCTGAATGTCACAAGAAAACGTTTAAAAGAAGAATATTCAGCAAAAGGTTCATTAGATGGACATGATTATGAATCCGATAGAGAACAAACAAACGTGCGACCGTTTTTTTTTTATTTTATGCTACCCCTTTTTAGCACACCTATGACGTGAAAGATGAGACTGCACTGAAACAACTGCATTTCACGAAGAAAGATTATAAGTATCATGCATGAGTGTGAGGTGAAGATGGAAAAATCTGTCACCGAGGGTTAACTGTTTTGCGGGAACGAGGCTCTGCCGAGTTCCCGCCAAAACAGTTCACACGAGGTGACAGATTTTTCTATCTTTACCGAATGTCTCATGCAAGATACTTTTTCTTGCATACCTTTTATTATTTATAACATTTCTATGCATGTATACACACTTTTTTATTTTTCTTATGCTGAAATATTGACATTAACGCTAACCGTTTTTATAAATGACGTCAATAACTTGAATATATGACGTCACTCACGTGACTCATTCTACACGGGGGGGGGGGGGGTGTAGAATCATAATTTCCTACACGGGTGAAATCACCGGATGACCTGATCTGATATGCAAGAATGCGTTATAAAAATCCATTACAGCATTATATAGAACACATTAAATTAATTCGGTTTCCAGCTACCATAAACACTGTATTGACAACACATGTGAATGCACGTGTGTATAATGCTCAACAATAAGTATGTTACTTTAATGAACAAAAAAAAACATATCAACAGTTGGCTAAGTCAGCATTTGTTCATATGACAGACATGACTTTGGTAAAACTGAATGAAAATATTTGGTCTCCCGTATCCCTTTCTGCTATTGTGGTGAAGAAACAAATAAACTGCATGCGCTTTTGTATTGCAAATAGGCTAAACTATGTTACGGCACGGCTCAACTCCAGTTTCCGACGAATGCTTCAAGTGTGGATCAAACATGACATAAACCAAGGTGGAAAGGACAATACCGCACTAAAATGTTGCGACAAAATGTTCTACATATCTGATTTAGATATTAGCACTTTGGCATTCTCAGATGCTTTATATTAAATCTCGAAAGATTAAGTTTTCATGTCAAAATCCAAGAACAAAAAGAAATACTAAGAAATGCCAAACGTTAAGTTTTCATGACAGAATGGCGGACGGTCAGACTGACAAAGCGATACCTATGTATCGCCATTTCTTCGAAGGGCGACATACGACAAACCCAATTTTTCGACACCCTGGATAATGGAAAAGACAGGCAAGTACTGTCAGACTTTTCTATCATCAATTATATTTTATTAGTTTGCATTTACTTTTACATACATGTATTCTTATTGATTGTCGAAAGGTAGACATATCGTATTGATTATTGCATTTACATTACAATATTTGTAAGCATTCGCTGCGAATGGAACCCGTAAGGCAACAGCGTTAACGCCAAACAACAAAGATGTGCAATTGTTTGATGTCGCAAGGATTCGCGAAGATAAAATAAGGGGACACTAAAATGCACGCGGACCATGTCACATCTCACATGCCCTAGTTACGGAAGGAACATTTCGAAGATGTGAAAATGATTTTGAATTGTAAAAAACTATTATGAAAATCTACGCCAAACATTTAATATTTTGGCATTTTAACGAATTTGAGAAGCTTTCAGCAAACAATTGTACAGCGTTTACTTTGTAAGCATATGAATTTTGTGAGGAGGTTGCAGGATTTTGCAATTCCTGATATGCATATTTCCTTTTTTTCATTTCTGACCACATAACGCCCTGAAAAAACTAAAAACAAACAAGACAAATAGCTGAAACGAAACTTTGAAAGCAGCTTAACACGATGAATATTTCAGGCTCGATTTCGACTAGCCTCTGGTTGATCCCAGTTGAATACAGTATCTGCCCTTGCCGCCAAACATCGAGTTCTGCCCAAGCAAATACCTATCTACAGGGCAGTACATTTTTCCAGCCAAACAATTGTATGCAAGGAATATTCGATGATTTTTCAGATAAATGCCGTTTCATGTTAAGCGGTGTATTGCAATTCTCGGTTGAATAAAAATTGTGTCTCGTGTGTTATACGTACATAATAATATTATAGTTATTGTTCCACGTGTTAATGACTTTTAAGAATACCAAAATCGAGCTAGATCCGATCATCTTTAAGGAGGAGACGGTAAAGCCTAGTCACGTAACATATTTAAAAACAACAACAAACCATGTGTGTTACAAAAATGTTTATCATATCGACAGCATTTTAATACAGCATGTCTTATCTTTAGGTAAATAAAGATCACTTATATATCAATATATAAAAATAACTTATCACGATGATCCTCATATTTAAGTTACTAAATAAGTTAGTCGGCATTAAGTGAATGTACGGACTCACCTTTCTTGTTTATTTTTTTTATAAATAAAGTTAATCTATTTGATATCAGTTTATTTACGGGAACAACTGTATGTATTATAATAAGTTCACCTCTTTCCGTTCATATGGGCACAATTTTTTAAATATAGTTAAAATTAATCCCTAGATATCAATTCATAAAGGCACACCTTCATGTATTAAAATAAGTAAATGCTAGTAGCTAGTAATTCATTCAAGGTCATATCATTATGTCTAAAACGTTCATCACTAGATATAAATTTATTAAATATCACGAACTTATTAAAATAAAGTTCATCCCTAAAATAATTACAATAAGAGCACACCTTTAAGTATTAAAATAAAGTTAATCCCTATATGTAGTCATTAAATGTCACACCTCTATGCATTATTATAAAGTTCATCCCAAGATATGAATTCATTAACGGGCACACCTTTATGCATTATAATAAAGTTCATCCATACATAACATTTATAGAAAGGCACACATTTATGTATTTAAATAAAGTTCATTCCTAAATATCAATCTATATATGTAACT
Organism: Corbicula japonica; assembly: GCA_038501625.1. Classification (NCBI taxonomy): domain Eukaryota; kingdom Metazoa; phylum Mollusca; class Bivalvia; order Venerida; family Cyrenidae; genus Corbicula; species Corbicula japonica. The sequence continues at coordinate 47,891 of JAZAYU010000817.1, forward strand.
TTCAAAAGCTACACCTTTGCTTATTAAAAAATATTGCTTATTTGCTTCACTATTTCACTCAAGTATAATAAGTCACGAATTACTTTAGCAATAGTCAATAATTATAAACCAATTACAAAGTTTTAACACTAATGTCCACAGAACATTGTGCAATGTTTTATCTTTAACCACAACTCTGTAGTTACATATTTTGTTACAGCACCGATAAAACATCGCCCATGTTTAACTGCAAACAAAACAACATTCAGAAGACAAAAAACCTCCTAGGCAATATTTATTGGAAGTTGATTATGAAATACGAGAAGCAACAGACTTTAACACACTTTTTCACTAAGACCACTATTAAAGCTGATAATTTGTGTTGAAAAAGAAACGAATCATCAATAGCGTCGACAAAAATGATATTCAATCTTAAAGAACACACCTATATTCACATTTAAAATGTAATGATTGTTTATCTAATCACAAATGATTAATAACAAGATTTTTTTTCAATTCGATATGACAAACGTGAATAATGCATGTCAAGAATTGCCAGATTTAGAAAAACACAGCCTACCTCTGCAGCCAAACAGAGATGAAAAGAGAGCAACAGTTTATGAAAAGATTAATTTCAAGCAAGACACTTCAAACATTTCAACGAAAAAGAGAAATTCACTACAGGCACAGTCATATTACGAAAAAATACGTCAAACCTAGGCAAAATTGCAACAGAAATAAAATTTTAGCACCCATCACAATTAGTATAAACAGCTACATATCCAGAATTGGACAAAATCGGAGCATTTATTATCCTTTAATTAGTATTTTTTAAAAAAGGACAGGTTAAACGCAAATATAACATAAATCGCTGTCTATGTGCAATACTGGGCATTCTTTTAAATACGATCTTTCAATTTGAAACTCTAATCTTAAAACCGACTTCTATAAAGGATTTTTTTTTTAATTTGTCTGTTAAACATGAAATATATTCCGTCGGTCATTTTAATATTATATAATATATAATAATGATTCATGTTGATTTACCCCACCCACTCAAAATTTCTTCTTAACAAAGGTCGATTTCTATTAGACATTTTTGAAACAATCAACGTTAGATTATTCCTTAACACTTTGTAGCAATCAACATTGTAATGTTAATGTGCACTTATCAAGGTTCTTCTATGCCGGATATAAGAGAAACGGTGAAAAAGGATTTATAATGGTCAGATTTTGTCCAATTGTGTTAAAAAGTCTGTTTACACTATGGTTACATAAAACACATCAAAACATTTTTGTTGCAATGTTCCCGACCCCTTTGTATAAGCCTACCGTACTATATGATGATTATAAATAGTTGTTTTTGATTTAACCGTAAAGAATCAATCAAATGAGCAATAAACAATCAATAACATGAACTGAAAACTATCAATTTCATGTCCAGTAAACTATCAAAACTATCGATCACATGAACAATAATCTATTATTAACATGTAATGTAGTCTATCAATAACATGTACAATAAACTATCAATTACATGTTCAGCTATTTATCAACTACATGGTCAATAATCTATCCATTACATGACCAGAAATAAATTATTAACGTTTACAATATATCAATAACGTGTACAGTAAACAATCATTAACATGTACAGCAAACTATCAATTACATGTACAATAAACTTTCAATAACATGTAAATTAAAATATCAATAACATGTACAATTGACTTTCAATAACATGTACATGTACAGTAAACTATCAATAACATTTACAGTAAACTATCAATAACATGTACAGTAAACTTTCAATAACATGCACAGTAATCTATCAAAAACATGTACAATAAACTATCAATACATTTACAGTAAACTATCAATAATGTGAACAGTAAACTTTCAATAACATGTACAGTAAGCTATCAATAGCATGTACAGTAAACTTTCAATAACATGTACAGTAAACTATCCATAAGTGTAGTGTGTTATAAATAAAATGTATTCATCTTTCAAATATCCCAAGGGATATAAACTTTTACTTCTTTTAATAAAAACACTCTTTATTTTGACATTTCGGCCTTATGGCCTTTATCAAACTATACAAATCGCTTAAGTCTTCATCTTTTTCACATAATTCATAACCGGAAAAAAATTGGTTTATGTTTTATTTTTTCCGGTTATGAATTATGTGAAAAAGATGAAGACTTAAGCGATTTGTATAGTTTAATAAACTTTAAGGCCATTAGGCCGAAACGTCGTACTAAAGAGAGTTTTTATTAAAATTAATAAATAACATGAATTCGAAAAAATTAAAAATAAATTTCATATACATAATAAATACGTAAATGTCAAAAGCAAACAACGTTTTTTTCTATTAAATGTTTACTCTGATTTAATTTTTGATAGTTATATGCTTTTAAATTATAATAAATTTCTACATAAAAATTATATTTGATATTAAAAACAAATCAATCTACCATAACAATACCTTATCTTTAAGATAACATTCGATTTCATAATTTCATGACATTAAATTAAACAAAACATGGAAACAAATCTGGTTCAGCGCAACCACGATCCTTCAATCTGGGCATGCCACCGACAATGGTATATTCGGTCATTTTTTGACATTGACTTTGTTTCTTTATTCAAAAACACCTTACAGTTCTCTTTTATTTGCTCTTTACTAATTAAAAGTATTGGTTTACATTTTGACAACATAACATTACTTTACATTACATCACGTTAAATTCTTAATAAATGATGTCATCTGTTCGACGTTATTTCTAAATTTTGAGGTTAACTCTCTGAAGGAACCTTTTCTAGTGACGTGCCCCAATTGTCCAAACCTAACTCTATTCATCACGAGACAATCTGCGATTAAAATTCATTATTATAATGAAAAAAATCCAGTGCATTAATGTCAGTATTTACAAAACAAATACAAATAAATAAATGCAATTATCTACGAGGTTGAATATATCATATTTATTTCTATTTGATGAAACATACAAACAATTATTCTATTCATCACGGTAAATAAATCGACTATGAAACTGAATTTGCAATAGAAATTGGAAAAATACTCATAAAAAGTACTATTACTAACAGTGAAATACTCATACCATGAATAATCACATTCATAAAACGCATGGGCCCTACTCTGTCATGAAGCAAACAGTAAAATAAGATAGTGCCTCTAGCTGGGAGCGAATTAGGCCAGACAAAATAAAATATTAGATTCTCATCCGAATTTTGGGGGAAAAAGGGGCGGGTAGGCACTTTTTATTATTTTTTTATTAACGAAATACCTTAAGAAGGTATTTTGGGATGGTCTAAAACCAGTTCTGCACGGAACAGAATATGTTTCGATTTTTTTACCAATACATTTTTTGGGGCGGGTGGTTTTGGACAGGGGCGGGCGGGGATGAGAATCTAAAATATTTTTTTCTCTGGCATATGTGTTTATAATAAAAAAAAATTAAAAAACTCATCAAAATCTTTGCAAGATTAAGAACTCAAATGTTACAGCATTGGAACGAACCATGGCAAAACATTTGCCACTGGAGATTTAAACCAAGCATTCATCCCCTGGGTCTTGAAGTCAAGTCAAACAAAATATGATTTTAACTTACACATGTTAAATAGTTAATTTTTACAAAGCCGTCAATATTTACTTATTCACAATTTGGAAGTTTATTTTGAACTATCATGGGCCAAATGTATTTCGGATATAAAACGTGTTAATAAAGTCACAAAAGCATTTGATTCTACCCCCTTCCGGATTCATTTGAAAAATTCTATACGACAATAATTAAATATAAATTATAACAATTAATATTATAAAATAATAAAAAATAAACATAATATAACTTAGCACAAAATAAAACTATGCAGAAAAACACAATACAATATTTACACCAAAGTAATTTCGGTAAAAACCACACAAAAAACAACAACAACAAAATAGCACACTAACCTCTCATTAAATGATCCATGAATTTGATAAAGAAAATACGGCATTTTGCTAAACTATGAGGAATGTTTTGAATAACAGTTGACATGGTTTATGATTATAGTAGAATGAACAATTATATTCTTTATTTTATGCCTGTAAATGTACATTATTCATATCAAATATCTAGTCCTTTATTATAGGGCTAAACATGACGTTAAAATTATATTTCGGATACAATATATGCCATTACTTGACATGATTCCGAGTCTCGGCGAGAACAACACAGTGGCTATCGATTAACACAAGTCTTCTTTTATGTTGGTTATCAAGATTGGACTAGGTGATCTTAATAGTTTTGTCTCTTCGCTGAAGCTAAAATGCATGCATCCCTTAAACATGTGTTGTCCCATAGTCAGTGAACTTATACACATCACGTTATTAATGCAAACAAGTGTAACACTACACCCCCTTAACAAAAAGACTGGCATACCATTGTGTTATATAATTCAAGTCATAAAACAAACTTTAAGAAAATTTAAAGATACACGTAAATTATAAATTACAAAATATGTCAAATAAGTAACTTCATGTACATACCGAAGTCTTTCTCTAACTATTAATCTTGTTCAACACTGGACAATTGTCTTCAAAAATAAAACAAATATGTACATCACAATTATTTTTCAAATTTAAAGCAAAACCAGGCATTTTTCTTATTAAAACATAATGAAAACGAGGAAACATTAACTGAAAGCTAATTACATGTATTTACATTTTAATTGATACAATATTGTAATGAAGCATAGGGATTCAATAAGCGAACAAAATATTACTATTTATATAAAGTCCTAATAAAATTTATATTCAAATATCACAATCAATAAAATATGTATAATTCTATTATAAACATTGCGGAATAGTACGGAAGTAGATCTATGATAATTATTTTAATATGATATTAACAATGAAGCTATAAATTCAATCACCATTCATCAATACCTAGTGTTAATTATAACTTAAATAAAAAACAACTTTATAAATGGACGTATGAATATTTTTAATCTAACACATCAGTCATATGTTAAAGAAGATAACTGTCATTGATAAACGATGTTTTTTTTTTTTTACAAAAACAAATGAGATGCTGTGCGATGTCGCAGATACAGTTAGTTACAATGCTACCGAGCTTGATTTGTGAAATAATGGAAATAATATCTAGGTAAATTGTTAACGGCATTTTAATGTTTAAAAAAGATGAAAAGGTAACTTTAAAAGCAACCGTAAGAATTTAATTAAGTATTTCATCACACACTCAATTTACTTTTTACTCCAGCTAAGGTTTTTTTCCAGAGTCATATCTAAGCCGAAACAATATGAATATACTCACACAAAACCAATATAAATGTACACAAAATGAAGTGCTGGCAAACAAAAGAAACAAAAAAGCAAACCCCTGGAATGATCGAGACAAATAATAAACACTAGGGCACAAAATTGAGATAATTTAAAGTTGAATGTCATCAATAATTAGCATTTAGAGATGTAATTTAAATGATCAAAAGTACGCATATTTATATGCTGATCTTTTCTTACACATATATGTACACATAGACAGAAACATATAGCACATAATCCTAACCATCTACTAGCAAAGATGAATCATGAACACAATAAAATATGCAATCTAGAAAAATATGCTAAAACAGTAACTTTACAAACGTTTATGTTATGTACATATTACATTGTTTATGTACATGTATCCATAGACGAACAATTATAATAAAACGTAGTTTAAAATGCAGTACGCACACAGGTTTTGGTACACAATAATAATAAAAAGAGTATTTGCTTTCTAAAACTGATTGTTTGTCCAGTCATCTACAGTAAAACTATCAAAAAATACAGCCATTCAAATCATCATTCGTCCGTATCATAATTAAAATGTTTGCGATACATCACGTTCACTTTCACTAAAACAATGCATACTTAACATAATAATTTGTTCACTTCAATTCCGAACTAAGAAAAAGTAAATTTAAATAAGAATACAAGATTCGGAGTGTCTTCACTTTTCTGTAATGCGTTTTTCTGCAAGTGCAATCAGTTGTTCAGTTTTTTTCAAGGCATACTCCGCTTGTGACTGAGTGTAGATCTCTGACGGGATTTTCGGCCGTAACAACGCGTCGGGATACCTCAATCCCGGCACATTTTCCAGTTTATTCTCTAGCTCTCTGGCCTAAAATATATAAACCAAACTGTAACAGAATCATTTACTTATGTCAAGATGTCAAGATGATTTTACTCAAGATCAAGCGATGAGAGTCCTTATGTCGCGCATTACATAGCTGTGTATTATTTGTAGGCATGTAATGCTTGTGAAATGGGTGAGAATGAGTTAACATTATCACCAACAAAACTTTTGATTCGCACTCAACCATTTTTTTTGATTCTTAAAAAAGGTTAATATATGTTTTCGCTAATATATTACAAGTCAGATTTGTCGCGTTGAATACCTATTAGCCACTGAAGGAGATACACCCTTAAACAAGTAAAAGGCATTCCAATGGGTACTAATTGCACAACCTTTGTTGCTGATCTGTGTTTATACTGTTATTAAAGAGACTTTATCTTATCTTCTTCTACCGAACATCAAGATGATATTATTACAGCTTTTAACAACACCTCTAGGTAGATTGACGATAGATAATAACCATTTTCCATCACATATAAACGTTCCAAGGCGGTAACCCCTCTCACTGGTTCTCACTTCCGTTAATTGTTTGTGGCGCCCTTTCTGAAACTGATTATTGTAATACTATGCTCTCTTTTCCTCTCTACTTTTTGGCTGTGTGGGGAGGCTGTGTCTGCTGGATGTGGCCATTCCTGATATGCATATTTCACGTTTTTCATGTATCTAAAGCGTTGTTATGCATCGTCATTAACTAAGCGCGATGTACAACGCAAAGGTGTAACGAAATATTAGCCTCATTTCTGGGTTGAAGATAAAAAAGTATCCTCGGAGGTCCTAATTTGACGCTACCCTTTTGTGAAGCCTTTATTGTTTTCAATTAATTGTTTAAATATAATATCAAATGACGAAATTTCTCTAAAAACTGCTTACAAATGCTGTTTGTATCATTTCTATCATAAATGTGTATAGAATCGATTCCACGAAGTTTTTACAAGGTTTTAATTGTGTTTTAGAAATTCCTAATGCATTATTTTAATTACATCGTTAAACCTTAAATTTTATTATGTAAGCAAGAAAAGTTAAAACTGTATACTCAATTGAAGTTTTCGAAGAATGGCAGAGTTGGTAAAATATCAGTTGCAGTATTTGTGGTAAAGTATCAGTTGCAGTATTTGTATGTGTTTTTAGATAAGTAAACACTGTTTAAAATAAATGTTCTTCTTATATTGTTTACGTATTATATTTCATTGTATTTAGACAATCAAAAGTCTATCAATAATTGCATTAGCATCGGGTGACACACAATAAATGTAAGTCTTTTATTGAAAATACATGTATATAGTTTTATCAACTGGCGACATGAACAGATCTTCGAAAACCATAAAATAAACATTATATGTTCTTTCTTTTGACTCAGCATTTACAAAGAGTGAGTGCAAAACAAAAAAATATAAAGAGTATATACTGTATACACTAGAGAGAATTATTTGATTCACCATCAAAGCAAAGGCGTCAAAACTGGGCACTGTCGGCAAATAAAGGCGTCCAAGTTTAAAAGCAATTAATTTTCATATTTTTGTTTATATTTCAACTAAAAAAGTGTTATACAATTATAAAACAGTAAATCTGTTATCTGAACGGTAAATTGTAAAATGAATTTCAAATTGGCTCTTATGATTAAGGGCGTCAAAACTCGATACTCCAGGATACGAGTACATTCGTTCATTTTACATATAAAGGGTGCCATAAATAAGAAACTAAAAAAAATTAACCTCTCGGTTTTAATTTTGAGAATTAATGATTTAAAAAACTCCAATTTCTGATTATCCTTTCTTTTCATGTTTAGTCGCCCAACATATTTTTAGAGAGTGTAGTTTTCTTTTTCATTACTTACTGTCAAGTCTAATCATATTGAGCTTGCAATATTTTTCATTTTAATTGTTTTTGTGAGTTTCTTTTCCTTTCTAATGGGCACAGTATGATTTGTTTCTTTTACAAAATCTATTAATAAGGAACACATTTTATTGAAATTAAGAGATTGATTTGATGTCGCTTTTTAACAATAAAACATTTTTCAAATAAAATTGAAATGTAAGTCGATTTCGGCTAAAAATGTCCTAACGTAGATTTTAATTTCGAAAACAGAACACTGCGTATTGCCATTTTTGTCTGCTGCACATAGTAAACGAGGACCTGCCTATGTATCCAACAGTCATCCTTCGTGATAATTGCTCATTCGTTTCCCGAGCACGTGTGTGATAAGTTTACTTCCATATTCAAAAATGAAAAAAAAAACTACTAGCAATCTATTGGCTGTTTATATTTCAAGCGACTTAGAAATTAACTCTCGGATATAAAATAAGACAAACTATTTTCAAAGGGGTCTTGTATTTTAAAAGTCAATTGCACCTGCTTAAGTATTTTCGAACAATTCGTGTTGAATTGTCGCTGCAAGACTCGATGATACATTAATGATGCAATTATGTTTGTCAAACTTAAGTTTTAAAACAATGAAGACTAATTGACGTTTAAAAATATGTAATTTTGTTTATGCAAAAGTTATGGCAGACAGATGTGCATATTGATTTCTATGCAGAGAACAAATAAGACCACATACCAGTGTTACTAATTCTGGATCCTTTGTAAGTAGTAACAAGTTGTGGCTTCGAGCACCTCTTGGAACGTCGTTAGCATCCAGGGAATATAGTACCGCCTTTTAATGCTTTTTCACATGCCTGTGTAACAATGAGAATACTTTTAATTACGTTTAACTTAAATGTTTGGATAATTTATTTATATTATGCATGGCACCCTGCAGAATGATTTCGTAACAATAGAAGATTTTGACAGTGACGCATCTTTGCTTAAATAAAACTGAATTACAGTCAAACCTGTCTTTAGCAGCCACCCAAGGGAGTGACAAAAAGTGGCTGCTCTATACAGGTGGCTGTTAAAGACTGGTTAAAATGAGATCAAAATGTCAGTTTAGGACATATTCAAACTGGCTGTTTAAGACAGGTGATTGCTATTCGCAGGTGGCTGCTAAGGCAGGTTTCACTGTATGTACAATGAATGTCATCTTTTAATAAAATTTCGAAGTATAGCTGAAAAAAATACATATCATCTTTGTATAAATTTTAAAGTATTTATATCAAAATTCGTCAAATATATTTCAACTTTTATAAAATGACTATTGTATACAATGCAAATTTAAATTTTTAAAATATTTGTCTTTTCATACTTCTGATAAAAACGATTATTTACCACCGACTTAAATAATCGAATAAATTTTACAATTGAATATCGTATAAACTGAAAAAATGGTCCCGTAATTATATATGTATCTGATATTCTTCCACTGGCTTCCTCGTGCCAATCTTTGTTTTTTTGCACAAGTTAAATATATGCTTTTCGAATTAAACAAAATGAAGAAGGTTGCACTTACTTGATGACATGTGTAGCAGACCCAGTTAAAACCATCAACATCAGCCGAGTTAACGGACATCATTTCCGCAGCTTCAAAATCCTTTTTAGCTTGCCGAAGCCATCGTTTCGCCTCACTTAAATCTACATGTTTCGCTTGATGTGAATGAGTGTAAGTCGGTTCTGCTCGATTGTAAGAATCCCAATTGCTGTCAAATTTCCTGGCAAAGTTACTTGCTCTTCTGTTAACATTATCGTAGTACTCAGATGTTCCTTTTGAAAACTGTGACGGTCCACGAGACATTTCTTTATCTAAATCGTCGATAACTTCTTCGCCATTTTCAAGTCTACTGATCACAATTTTTATGTATTGGCACATCTTTGTGCAATAACCCTCATTTCCATGATTTTTATCCGGATGCCACTTCAGCATTAGACGGCGAATGATTCTTTTGCGGTCTACTTCTGACTTCGTCCATGCTTCTTTCAGATCATCGCGAATTCGCCGGGCCTGTTCGTCAAAGGGTCTTGAACCGATTGGTTCAGCGTCATACTTCTGTAACTCTTTTCCAGGAACTTTTTCTCGACGAACAAATCTATATAATCTGTGAATAGGTATTTCTTGTGTCAGCATGTCAAGATTGCCTGTGTCCACCATGTATATTTTCTGTAAGTCAAGGCTTGTATTTGCCGTTTTTTCTCCTAAAATTCTTACGTAAATAAAAATTGGATCTTCATCAATGTTCCCATTGTCTTCAAGAAGACTGTCTTCAAGTTCCATGGCGACACACTGATATTCATAATCTCGGAAAGGAGTAATACCTTGCTCCAGAAACGGAATAAATTGTGATTCTACGTAGGTGCCAGGTTTAGGAAATACTACTTCTTGTTCTTCCGAAACACAATTGTAAGGTTTAACTTGAAGATCATCGAGCACGTGGGACAGATTTTTACCGTTATCTAATGTTTGAAACAACATTAATAAATATAAAGCCGATTCTGTTGTGAAATCAGGTATACACGATCGGATAAGATATTTAAGACCTTGCATGAGCCGAATACTAATCGTGTTCATTTCGCTAACATTTTGAAAGTAAAACATAAACGACGAATTATTTGCAGATGGGTTTTTCACATGGTACTGAATATCTTCTTCGGTTCCAGGAACAACCCGTTCATTGTGGTAAAGAACAGTTCTTAGCTCTGTCACCTCAACTACGTGTATGGAGCATAATCGTCTAGAAATTTCAGTTTCAGAATGTTCAGCGGATATTGGCTTCTTTTGATAATAACGCTGATGCTTTAACAAACGACAAACGGCGTTTAAAAAAGGATTTGAGTGCAAAAACTGTTCAATACGACCGGCATACAAACTATTCTTAAGCTCACGATCTTCATTTCCATCGAGACAAACTGTTTCCTTTACAATATCCGACAGAAAGACGGGTTTCAAATAGCCAGGCCAACTTGAGAACATAAGCTCCATTTTTTCTGCTTGTTCTCCCAGAAATGAAGAGTCAACACAGAAGTCTAAAGACAAATGACCCTCAAGCCTGCCTTTAAATGATGGCGTGTTAGAAAATATAAGCCTGCTTGACTCTTTCAGCACATGGGTTTCATTTATTAGATATATATTTCGTACATCTTCGAAGCTGTTGTCGTTTTCGGGTTTTATTTCTAACAAACCGAGAAGAACCTTTTGCACCTGAAGTTTTTCAAGAGGCATGAGCTCACTGTCACCACATTTGTATTTTATACTTTTTAGAACATCAGCATAATGCTGGAACATGATTTGCCGTTTGCATCCAAGCAAACTAAATAACTGATCGAATTGTCCGTAATACTTCGGTGATCTAAACAGGTATGGTTTGATCTCTTGTTCTGGAGAAAGATCTATAACAATTTCTTTCACGGTAACAAGATCATTTTCGTCAGGAAGATGGATAATTGGTTTTAACTGTAATCTTGACCGTATAAGCTTTGCAGAAGAAACATTGTTATCGAAATGCGTATAGAAACAAACCATTAGTTCTTTTACAAATTCATCAGTTATCTCATTTTTATGAAGCATGTTCTTTAATGCGTCCACGACATTTTGACAGTGCAGTATAACAGTTTCAAGTGGGGGCTCCTCATGTATACCCAACATTGCTCTTTTCTTTTTATGAATTCGTCGAAATTGAACACTGGGTAATAGTCTGCACATGACCAGCACAGGTTAGCAAATGTGCTTGAAACGGCCGACTGAAAGCATATAAGACTGGGTGCATTGCTATTCTTTGAAAATACAGTTTTTCTCAGTCTATCAACCCGGTATGGCAAAATAAACCGAATCTTTGCAATTTCGTTGTAAGTCTGAGGGTTCCAATTTTCACGCTGAAGAAAGCAATCTAACAGCAACTGTGACCTAAATGTTATTGAATCATCCATGCGGTTTCTTCCGTAAAGCTCTATTTCACGCGTAAATCTAAGCAAATGATCGTCCGATACATCATGTATCAATCCAAGCGTCTTTAAAAATCGCCTCCACGACCCACTTATAAATTCTTTTGGAGGAAAGTCGAACCAACTTAGCATGCATGCAAATATTTCATTATGGGGATCATATAGCTGGTTTGCTCTTTTAAGTACACCATTCACGTTTAAAAAAGACAAAGCTTTAAGCAGCTGCAAAATCTCAATTTGACTTTCGGAGAAGGAATCTACATTCCCAATAAGGTTTTTCAAAAATTCTATGTGCCTCATCCAACATTCCTGAGGCATATTTCCAATTGTCGGTAGAATTTGTTCTGCATAAACTTTTTCTGTAGGTAATTGTTCTAAACCAAGAAACTCGTAGAAAGTCTCCAAACTTGCGATTTCTCGAAGTAATGTTGTGCCCGTTCGGTAGGCCCATTCCTGAATTCCTTCTGTTGGCATTCCCGGTGGAATAACTATAACATTGTTTTCATCTATACTGACCAATGTGTTCTGAAGAGATGGAAAAAGGGGTAAATTTTTTCAGAAGGTCTATGACACGAGTTTTACCCATTTTTTTCAACCAGAATCGAAACATGACGAGAAAAGAATGCCAGCAACTCGACTGCATCGTTTGAAAGTAATTGGCAGCGTTTTATAGCTGTTGTGTGGAAGTGCAAGCATTCAAGTAAGTGAACTGGTGTAGATGTCGAGGCTACACATTGTCCTATGTTCTCACGAACGAATCTGTTTGAGGATTCATTAAAGACTTCAATATCCAGTTCAGGCAAACCCAATTTGAGAAGTATCTCTCCCACAGTTTCACATCTCTCTGAATACGTCAAGTAGAGCACATGTTGTTTTTCCATGAGTGGAAGAAGACAATGAACATCATTTTGGACAGTTGGTAAAAACGACCATTCTCCAAGTATTTCTATATTTTTCTATCAGCCGAGGAATTGAAACTTTAGCTTCTCTGTTTGGCAATATATCACTTAATGCTTCCTCAGATTCATTTATGTCTTCAACTGAAAATTCGCAAAGAAGATCAATAAACAAGGTCAGCCATTCCGCTGTTATTACTTGGTCTTCAACGGTGTCGCTAAATGGTACAGGCATTCCACTTTTATAAATATCAATATCTACTGATAGCGGTAAAAGTTCGATGAAATCGTGTAAGTGAAAGCGTTTCAGTATACCAGACTGAAAAAGCTCTTCAATTTCCAGTAACGGCCGTAAGCGCGTGTGAACGAATTGAGATGCTGACAATGGCAGCAACGACGAGTATCTGGAGCTAAAGACCGGGCACTCAGTAGAACAAGCTTTCAATATACCGTCTTCAGTGAGCATAATAGGCAATCCATTTAATCCGTGTAGTTGTTTTGTGTCTAATGTCAGGTACTCAACGAATAAATAGAGATTGTCTGTTGACAAAAACGTTGATTCTTCGACAGGTACGTTGATTTTTCCAACTTGACATTTTACCTCCAGTTGAGTATTCCATGTTTTCAGGAAAGATATCACCACTTCCGGTGAGGTCTTGGGCATAGAATTCATCCCTGCATCTTCAAATTGTTTTATCATCCATGATGGTGTTTCTATTAACTTCATTCCAAATGCTTTCAAGATTGAACCAATCAAAATACTTTGTTCTTTCAGGATTTTGAAGTCTGTCATATACGGCAAGTGAGCCATGATGACATTGAAAGTCCCTTGCAAATAGTTATCCAGTGTTGTTGTAACATTTGTCCAATGAATACTAAATCGACGATTATCGTTCACGGATACGGAATTATTCAATTTAATTTCACATCTTCGGTCAAAGATATACGGAAACAGAGAACTTGGGCTCTGTACTGTCTGCTGATAAAATTCCATGGCAACATCTTTCCAGAAATCTGCAGATGTTTTTTCACTTCTTGGGAAAAAATCATGATACCATTTCATGATTTCATTGATTGTTTTCCAAGCAGTTGCCTTTTCAACATCTTTCTCCACCTTTTTCTGAATGAAATTCAGAGCAGAAATCCAGACCGGAACAACTGCACAGTCAATCACACATTTGTTCCAGTCATGACGGTAACCACCTTTCCAAAGTTCTCTTCTGGCCTCGTGATCCAGAGCAAAGTGTCCATTTACGTGCACAGGCAGACCTGTGTAGATTGGCAAAGGCAAAAAGCAGAAAGCTTTTCCAAAAAATAAATTTAATGCCACTTCATCATTCGACACCGAATTGTTGTTCTGTTGAGATAAAAGTGACGCGGAATTTAAGCGACTGAAAGTAAGTTTGTTCATATCTTCATTCATCAACGTCGAGGTTGACGTTGTACCGTCATTTGATTTTCTGTCGACTTGTATTGCCACGCCCCCAAATGGTAAAAGTCCTAGGTTACCGTCAGCTATTTCTTTCTTTAGCTCGAAGTGATCGCACTCTTTAAAGCCAAATTGTTGGGCAACAACGAATTTTTCACATTTTCCTCTGTTACTCACAATCTTAACATCATATGTAATACTAAACGGTTCTTCGTCTAAATTCTTTTGCTTCTGGTCTTTGTTTCTTTCAGTGACAGTTTTAACTTTTTTGTAGAACTTGTCTTTTACTGTCGTAGATTTTTCAGATAAATGTGCTATGACAGTGCATTCTTCCACCATGGTCCCAGATGTAATATCCGATATTTTAATTCGAGTAACATTCTTCAGGAAAAGAAGTGTTTCGTGCATAGTAGTACTGAAAGACGTAAGTAGGGAATTCATAAAGTCGATACTTATAACGTTTTTACTTATCTCGGACGACTGTTTTCTCAGCGGAAATCGAAACACTGTGCCAGGTTTATCAAACAGCAACTGTTCAGTTCCAAATCCCGCTAAATGGTTGGGGAAATTTCTCTCCACGTCATGAAGATTGAACATCTGACCTGGTGCTAGTTTTGTAGCTTTGGGAACATGCTTACACAGTGGATCGAGAATTATCAGATGTTCGCCTGTTTCTTCATCGGGACCAACCGAAATAAAAGAAGGCGTATCCGTCAAGTGGTAAACTGCATTGAAGCCTACCCCATATTGTCCCGTTTTTGTTGGGTCTGAACTTTTGCTTCCTTGTCCTAGATTATGTAATCCCTCTAAGTCTTTCTCGGTAAAGAAACTGTTATTGAAAACAAGGAGAGATGGACCTTGTAGCTCTTGGCAGTTTGTGCTGAAAAGTCTTTCGGTAGGATGAGTGCGATAGTCTTTGACGAAATGTATTTCAGTTGCACCAGCATCATCGGCATTTTGTAGCAGCTCTTTCATTATGCTTTCATCGGGCGGATAAGCTTTAAGTAGACCTCGTATTCTTGTTACCAGATCCTCGTGTTGCCCGAAAGAAATACCAGTGGAAATAGTTTCAAAACACTTTTCATCTTTAGATTTAACACCAAGCTTTGCTCCTGTCAAAGGAGATATTCTCGGATGAAGAATTTTTAAAGCAACATCAAAGCTCAAGTCTTTGTTTTCCAATGCGAGCTCATACGTTCGATAAAGATCTCCATTGTTATCAGGAGCGTATATACTGTCATGATGTTCTTGGATTGATTGATAGTCTAATTCGGACTCTTCTAATATATGCTCTAGATTTGTAAGTAGAGAGCATATAACTGGCATGTACTTTTCCTTTTTTCCGTCCCAAACGCTTTTCAAAATGTTCATGACTTTAACAATGTAGCTAATGCTAAATGTATCTTT
Organism: Corbicula japonica; assembly: GCA_038501625.1. Lineage (NCBI taxonomy): Eukaryota > Metazoa > Mollusca > Bivalvia > Venerida > Cyrenidae > Corbicula > Corbicula japonica. The sequence continues at coordinate 63,619 of JAZAYU010000817.1, forward strand.
TACACCTAAGTATCTGTATATTGCTTCATTATTTTGTCTTTCTGCAACAGGTACTTGATACAGGTAAGGTTTTATTTCTTCCTTCAAACAGAACACAGCCTTTTCTTTTTTCACCAATTCGTCGCCGACGAGAACAATGCGCAGATTGCCTACACGCGCCAGCAAGTTAATTTCTTCTTCACTTAGTTTCTTTTTCAAGGAGTACTGTTCATATTGCTTCAACAGTTTTGCATGTATGTTTTGCAATTCCGAGAACTGATCAGATGCGTTATTGTAGCTTTCTACAAGCGTAACGGTTTGATGAAACAATATATTCAGGGGAATTTCATCCACACAGGCATTTATCCTTAACATATTTAGTAATCTAGAAATATTCCTTTTCTTGGCTAATACTCGGAAAAAGATGTCCTCTTCAACAATGCCATAAACCATTCCTACGTAGTCTGAAAGGTTTTTGCTGGCTAGAAATTCTGATTTTCCCAAACAAATTGTCTTTTGTTCATTTTTGTGCTTGTCACATAGGCTTCTACAATGTATTCTCTTGACGTCAAAGTCGTGTTCATCGGATTTCCAAGGAAATTTCCATCTAGTTGGTTTGGTCAAAACCGGAAACATGTATACATCCTTAACAGATTGCATCACATTTTCTTCATTTTCAAGTACACCAAATACGAAATCTTGTGACAAATATTCCAGAATATATGAGCAACGGTCTTTAGCACATCCGCTACATTTTGCAGCTATTTTTGGAACGGTTTTACATCTCTCAACAATTTGCTCTTCTGTCAAATTTTGTGAATGCATTCCAAGTTCAACAAGATATGAAAGTACGTCAGCACTTCGAAACTGTTTTGTTTTCAACGGAAATCTTCCATCTTTTTTATTATAAAGTTGGGACAGCTCTGACGAGGGGTGAATCAAATAATCTGGTTTTTTCAGTCTCTGACGGGGTTCGGTAGGAATGCATTCTGTCTGGCTTATCAGACTTTCAATATTAGGTGCGCGGCAGTTTAGAGCACAAAGTATCAAGTGGTTGCGTCCCTCTATTCTATTTGTCCAGAATTTGTCTTCTATATTTCGTAAAAACAACTCATAGAATTCAATTTCTGTAATGACGGCATCATCTATGCGTTGCATAAAGTCCGGGTTGCTATTGCGAATTTCAACAAGAACATTTTCTGGCATTTCTATCAATAATTTGCCATCTCTCAGGTGCAGCTGTGACAGAAATTCGAAAGCCAGTGTTCCGATATCACTTTCAAAAAGCTTTGGGTCAAGCATAATCACTTCATCGAATGAAAGCCATTCATGCTTTCCCCTAAAGACCTTGACATTTGACGAAATAATGTTCCTATAAAATGATGTTTTGAATGGCCTAGCTATTTCAGCACACATTGTGGGCCATAAGTGATAATATTTGTATGTTTGATCTAAGTCTATTGATTGTGTTAGCCATTTTAGCAAATGTAGCATAGCTTTGACATTTGCATCTTCAAGTAAAGCCTTGTTCCAGGCATCACCAGCGCTGTCTTTATCATCCTCTGTAATTGTTATTAGATTTCGTCTATTGGTATTGATAGCAAAACACCCATTGAGATGAACTTGTAAATTTGTCTGCAACGGAAGTGGTAAAAAGCAGAACATATGACCCTCGCGGTAATGCCCGGCTGGTAAATCTTGCATATGTCCAGGTGTCAAAGAAACTTTGTCTTTACAACGGTATGCCACGGCAGCAAGTGGAACCGATCCTTTCAATGACGCAAGCCGTTGCATCTGCAGTGATTTGTCTTGTCCTTTAGCCCAAGATATTATCCACTCTGACTCTGTTGCGGGAGACATTCCTTCCAGATTTTTAATGATTTTCATTGAAACGGGATTTAGTCTCTGTTGCAATGTTGTTCTGTGTATTTCCAAAAAAGTTTCTTTCTGAAGCATTAACAAAGGCATTCTGGACAAAACAGACTCAGGCACAGGATTCCAGCTGCCTAGGTCATATCGGAGGTTTTCTTTTTGGACTCTGTATAAAAGTGTGGGCTTTGTTTCTTGCGTAGCATTTCGGGGGAGATGGTACAATTCTATCTCTTGTACATTTTGTAAAAACAAAAGAAAATCTGCTGCACAACTCACGAACTTATGTAGTAGTTTGCTTACTTCTTCATGTGAATAGCATAATTTGTATATTTGGCTTTCCCTTGCCTGCAACTCATTTCGAAGTGGGAGCCTGAACAAAGTACCATCATAACCATCGAAACCATCATCTAGTAGATTGCACCCGAATATCTTGTGATATGGCTTGAACTGATCAACATACCGAGATGTAAGCGTTTTGTTTCGGAAGATTATATTTAAGCCCTCTTGCTTTTTTTCTTAGAATGCTTTCCAGGTGCTTTTCGTGAGGATCGAAAATCGCAAAATGTTTACCAGTGATAAAACTGGGTAAATCTGTAAGATTATAGACTGAACAAAAACCCAAACCAAACTTCCCAATTTTTCTAACGTCACTTTTCTTTGTGGCAGCATTTAATTTCATAATATTTTCAATATCACTGGATGTAAATTTTGCGTTATTGTAAACCCATATAGAAGGTCCTTGAAAGTCTTTCAAACTTTTGCTAAGAACGCGATCTCTGTATTCCATATTTTCTCTCTCGTCGTAAAGCAATTTAAACGTCGACGCGCCTGCATCGTCAGCGTTTTGTATTAGTTCCTTTGGAACCGAAAGACCATCCGTGTATCCATCTGCCAGAAGAGTATTTATTCGGCTGGTCAACTCTTCCGTTTGTCCATACTCTCCAATCCCTAACTCTTCTGCATCTAGAGCAGCTTTCTTAGTAATAGATCTAACGCCTAGCGCTTCCGCAACACTGTGAGGTATCATTTCATGCACAAGATGTTCGTTTTCGTCAGTATCGTAGAAACATCCAGGATCGTCATCATACGTGCATTCTGAAACAGGCACCAGCTTGAGGACGTTTGGATTTCGATCATGAACCATCATAGGTATACAGTGTTCCAGTATGAACGATTCATCAACTGCAACCATCTGTGCTAAAGTTTCAAGTATGTTGCTAACTATTCTTCTGTCGCGTCGTACCAAATTTTCTGTTTGCTGGACACAATGCTCGTGTTGTATTCGATGTAATGTTTCGAGTAACACCTGGCAATCCTGTTTAAGTTTGCATCCGACAGATTTAAAGAACTCGATCATATGCATAAATTCTCTAGGCAATGGGTATACGTATGGGCGAAGGTCCAACGAATCACTTTTTTCTTTTATAACAACTGCTGCAGCTTTTACAAATCCTTCAGCTGTCAAAACAAGTGCTTCCTCTGCAAAACATTCTTTGAAATCCGTAAGTTCATTCTGACGAGTATTCATGTGCTCATAGATTGCTTTTACTGATGCCATTAGTTCCGACTGATGACGAATCGTATAACGTGTACGAACCATTCTCAGTTGATCTATAACAACATCTATTGTAGGATAACTTGTCCAACCGAATGCATTATTCAAGTTTGCATTTTCACACTTAACCATTGGCATCTGAGATCCAACAATAAGGCACAAACTCACTTCTTTTACCTCACATGGTTTACAAAGAGATAAGGTAGATTGAAACCAGTCAAGGCTATTTGGATATATTGCTGGTCTGATTGAAAGAATCGGAATACAAAAAAGTGTTTTTAAGCAATGCGCTAGAGTTTGGCCATTTGAAACCCGCTCTTCAAGCAACGAAGGTCTCTTGCAAAGTATTTCCATAAATGCCTCTGACTTCCGACCGAAGTTGACATCGTTATTTTTCTGAGACGAAAAGGTGTCTAATGTTTTGGCTACGTGAAGCATGACGACCCCATCGATCGATTCCTGACCTTTTAATCCAAGAAACTTAAGTATTTCAATTTGTCCAAACTTAAAACCTTTGCTAAGTTTTGGAAGAAATGGCTCAGCGTAAAATAACGCTTGCATAATAGAATCTGATGGGTCAAACAAGTCAGATGCCTTGTACAGATTGTCTGTACCGTCTACCGTGAGGAATTCAATTCTGCGACAACTGTTTACGATTGATAGGTTTCGTTGAAAACTGTAGAAGTTTTCGATAATATATTCCATAAACTCAGATGTTTCACTGGCATGCATTAAATTGTTCTCGCATTTTTTCAAAACACCAACTACCAAATCTTCTATTGTGACTTCAACCCCTCCGAGAAATCGAACGAGGTCTTCTTGAGCCTTGCTAACAGCTAAACAAGCAAAAGGATAATCTACGCTGTTTGGGAAGCCTTTTGTTTTCAAAATGTACTTTTTTGTTTCATACACTGAGGCGAACGTACCGTAATCTTCGTTTTTCTGTACCTTCTTAAACAAGAAAAGCTGTCGCAGTAATTGTGCGGAGTTTCCGTCCAGAAAATGAAAAATTCCTGCCAAATATGATGCAAATTCCGTTCTGTCTTCCGATTTGCATTTACTGTTGAAAGAACCAATGACGTTTGCAACAATGTCGGTTGCTGCGATTTTTGACAAAAATGCAGCAATACTTTTTGGTGTTGACCAAATGAAGTGAGACTTTACAATTCTTGTGGTATCCAATCCGGCAAAGTTTCTAATACAGTAACGCCCATGATTTCGAGGCATCTGCAGACTCCATCAGTAAGCTTTATGCCCTTAAATGATTTGACAAGCAGCCAGTCACTCAGTGACTTCAGTTCAACAATCCGTGGTGCAGTCCAAGTTCCTGACTTAAGCACTGGAACGATCGTTAAGCGTTGAAATTTTGACACGTCGCCTAAATTCAGTATGTGACTCCACAAATCTTTCAACCAGTTTACTGACAAACGTGATGAAGAGTCCAATCGGCGAATTCTTGAACAACCAAAGACGCTTTCCATAAGCTCTTCAACAAGGTCAACAAATGCTTCAGTTGTCATTTCCCTTACTTGCGTTTCACCTGTAAACAATGACATTAATCAGTAAGGTAAGGGACATAAACGTGTAAATCAAACAGAACGAAGGAAAAGAAGAATAATTGTGAACTAACACACGATATACATTTACTTTTTACATTTACACATTGAAAGTCTTATTTTATAAGAAATCTTGAAAAAATATTACCATTGTCACAAAGTGTGTTGACATGCCTCGGCATGACTTGCTGGTATTTGGTAGAAATAATCCTGTCTTCCATGCCAGAAGAAGCATTACAACTTCTGGCGTACAAGAATAGATGCTTTTCTCGTATTTGTCAAATTTTACCCAGCGGTTGGACTCTAACTGGAGAAGTTGTAAGCCGTTCACTTTCCCATAGTTCTTGCCGTCAGAAAACAAGTAGTGTAGAACGTATATCTTTTCTGAAGATTGAAGTTTGAAGTACCCCTGGTTGAGATGCAAATACTGTGACAGTAGTGAAGGAGACAAGTCTTGTATGTGTTGAAAGTATCCTTTGATAACCCTGAACACGTCAACTGGTATATCAACATATTGTTTTCCAACACTATGAAGACATCGAATAACCGCCATTTTGACGTGTTTCACGTCCCGAGAAATTCCATAGAATGTAGCAAAGCAAGCCTCCGTCAGTGAAATCCATCTTGATTCTGGCCGACAAAAAAGAAATCTAACTGTTGTTAACCGACGGTAAAGTTCCTGCTCTAGCAATTTCCATCGCGATGCTGTTTTCTGTGAAATCGGTAAGCAACTGTAAACATCTGCTACTGCCTGTGAACTATTTGCAAGCTGAGACGCCTTGGAGATCATATATTTTACGAGAGTTTTATACGCTAACGGCAACGCTTCTGTTATCAAACTCTTATTCCAGAGTATTGATAGGTCATCCAATTTCTTCCCTTGTTGATCGTCTGTCTCCCATTTTATATGATGGCGGCTTTGACTCAAAGCAAAGTATCCATTTACATGCACTGGTAGACCAGTTTGGTTGCATGATTCGTTAGGCAATGGAAGAAAACAAAATACGTGTCCATTAAAGTTTGTCTCGTCTGATGACACTGGGACTGCAACGCCAACATAAGGACTGTAGCACAGACTTTCGTCTTGTATCAATGTTCTGAAAGAGTCAGATGCACTGTCACCAACGAAGTAATTGACAATATACCAACGTGTGTCTTTCACTTCTACTCCTCTCTGGGTTGTATGTATACATACCTCTAAGCATGAAACGATATCAGGCCCGTTGTAAGTTTTAGAATCTGCACAGGCTATTTTCAATTTTTGACTGAAGTCACTCTTTTCTTTCTTAACTTTGTCTGTCTTATCATTAACCTCGACACGTGCTATTTCAATATTCTGTTTGCGGGAGTTGAAAGTACCGACAACAATACATTCTAGGCTCTTCAAGAATAGCAGAATACCGGAGGCTTCTGATCTAAACACATCAAATAATTCCATAACTTTGTGAATGTCATACAGCTTGCTAGAAAGCTGTGTTGGCCTTTCTCGAAGAGGAAATCTAAATATTGTTCCATTGAAATGCCCTTTGCGTACGCATTTGATGTCGAATCCAAACATATTTTCAAACGCACTCCAAAACGCCCGTGCATTTAAACCAGAACCTTCAAGGTGGCCGATATCAGAAATGTCTACCATTGCATTCACCATATTATGATCTGACTGTGATGGATCTATCATAAGAATCTTTGTTCCACTGATGACACACGGGTGATCTGAAAGCAATCGTTTCACTTTCCAGCAAAAATATGTATATTTGTAAATAATGATTTCAGGAGTCAGTAAACCCTGGAAATGTTTTTTCCAATATTGGGGATCCTATAAGTTAATTAAAAACTTTTAAAATACCCTACTCCAGTTAGCAGATGTTTCAATGATGAAAAATTAAAAAAAAGCTTCAAGATAGTAATTGTCCGTTTATAAAAAACAACAACAAACATATGCGGAATTTGTAACGTTTAAAACCCGCCTTCAAACACTCAAAGACGACCTTATTATGTAATCGAGTGAAAATGGGAACTCTCGTGACAATAAACAATATATTAAAACGATAAAACTGAAGTGTAGTTATCAGTCTTAATTGATTATTATATTTTTATTGCAAACCATTCAGAATTTCAATTAGTGTGGGTGTAAGTATATAGGCATACTTGTACTATCGTTTGGGGTCTGGTATGTGCTCTGTCTCTCTCTTGCATGGTTTGCTAGGCGATTCCGTCGTATAAATTTTTGCTTTATGGTTATCTTTACACTTACACTTGTAAGCAGAAATTAAAAAGAAGTTTCAAAATGCATCTCTGTCAATAAACTAATCATAAACATCATTTTAAAACAAGCCGTCGAAACAAGAAATAAATGCACCTTAAAAAATTACATTTTTAAGAGGTAAATAAATTTTAGATGATTTAATTATATTTATTTATATAAAAATATTAAATTTCGATCAAACTTCTCCTCTTTCGAAGTCCATTAATATGTTAAAAATGTTAACTTTAGAACTATGGATAGAGTATCTTAAGTGGCATATTTATTGAACAAGAAGCCAATTAAATAACAAGACTTAGTAAATTAGTGTTTCTTTTACGTAAAAAATCTGTGAAGTAAAACATTCAGAGTGAACAAAGATATTCCATCAGAAAAATATTTTTTATAATAAAATAAACAAATATAAAGTGTTATTTTCTTTTTTGTCAGATTTTTTATAAATAAATTGAAAGTTAGACCGGCCTTCAGACAACTGTTTTATACTTTGCAAGTTTTTAATTAAATTAAAATAATGTTTTTTAGATCACATCCTGTCAACGTGAAAGATAAAACGATAGTTATAATTACATTTTATTTTCTTGTTAAAGAGAACTCATTCTCAAAAAAGTAACCCTATTGAGTAAGATAATATAAAAGGAATAGCAACGAATAATCAAAGATTCAAATGTTCGAATATCTAGGGGAAAAGGGAAAACTATTTAGTGGTCGAATATTAAATTTTGAAAACGATATACATAGACAACAAAAAATAATTACACCAAACAGAAACACCTGGTGTTCTTAAAGACTAGCATAATCTATCTACTATTCCCAACATCCGTAACAGTGACAATTTGCTCTCTCCGTTGCCATCCCTATAGTATAACACTATACATTGTAGCCATAACAATTCTTAAGTAAACTTACTAAATAACACTATTTACAAACCTGTAATATGAAACACTGACTTGAAGCCTAGACCAAACCGTCCAACTTTAAGAGGTTCTTTCTCTTTTAGACTACTGTAAATCATTTGAATTCCTTCCCAGTCATCATCAGTGAATACTGCATCGTTGTATACCAACAATGCTGGTCCCTTAAAACAGCGAAGAAAAGTACTTTACAAAAAAATCCTATAATTTCGACAATTTCGGGCTTGACACTAAGGTCCGTTCAAAATGCTAGGCACCAGTCGCTGCAGATTCTATTCCCGAACTGAGCATTGCCAATAAAATTATATTTTACCTACAAATCGAAAATATTTGTCCATAGTTGGAAAAGGAACTTTGAATGCATTCGCAGACGAAAAATATCAAAATAATATGGGATAGGTTTGATTGTGCCTGTTTATAAGCAGCAATGGGAAATGCATACCTGACATTCACAAATCGTGAGCCGACCTTACTGAAATTTCACCCCGTCTTATATTTGGCTATACACAGAAAACTCAAGATTTTGGTTGCAAATATTGGGGCCCGTCTTATAATACTCTAGCCTTATAAGCGAGAATTTACGGTATCTCAGGTCATGTTGCCTTGCCCCGGCTCTAGCGCAAATCAATATTAACAAATATACAAATATCGTGATCAAAGGCCTTCAAAAAGCGTATTATTTAGAACACTGAATGAACGTTTTAGGCCAACGACATTATACGGACGCTACACGTCACGAAAAAGCTACCGTAATATATAAATAGACGAAAAGAGTAACACCAAAATCAACCGAACACCAAGATTATGGCTATCACAGTTATTTTTCTTAAAGGCTACGTTTTATAATTATGATGATGAAGTGGTAATGGTGCTGTATGATCAAATAGACTTACTTTGAAAAACTTCGTGAATTGTTGTGTTGCCGACTCGCTGCTGTCATTAATTCTCCTCTCATCGCAGAGAAACTTGATCTCTCTAGCCCCAGCATCTTCAGCATTCTGAATTAATTCCTGTTATCGACAGAAACATTTTTCAAAAGATGAGTAAATTTATAATAATTTATAAATGTAAATGTTTGTTTTGTTTCTGTGTTGCGTTGGCATAACCCAAGTTCTCAATGTGAATTATGTCATCTAACATCGGTCAGTTAAATTAAAGTGAATACTAGATTTCTTATCGGATTGCACGTGTTGCCAGCTCCCTCTAGCGTTCAGATATCATGTTGTAGAAAAGTAAAGGGGCACATGCCACTTGAAAATTGTAATTAGAATTTCTTTGACGGAGAAAGTCCGATTGATATTTCCACTTAATTTCAGACCGGCATGTTTAACCTTTTCTTCAAACTAATCTCATTCTAGTAATTTTCCAAACAGAGCTTATTTTAACTATTTTCGAAACAAAGGTCATTTGATTTCATTACAGAGCACAACTAACTTTTTTCAGATAGGGCTTTTAATTACTATACTCTTTAAGCCTTTTTCAAAACAGGACTCGCCCTTGCTTTTCTCCAGAAAGTGTTTATTCTAACTATTCTCTAAACAGGGCTTGTCCGATCTCTTCTCAAATTCTTTATCAATTATTTTTAAATAGGGCTGATTTTAACTATTCTCCAAACATGGCTTATTCCTATTACTTTTTTAACAGGGTATAAATAACTAATCTCAAACAAGGAGTCTTCTTTTTTTCTTAAAACAGGACTTATTCTCACTATTTTCTTAAACAGGGCTTATTTTGATTATTTTTAGCAGGGATTTTTCTAACTAATCTCCAAACAGAAATTGTACTTACTTTCCTCCAAACAGGGTTTATTCTTACTATTCTCTAAACAGGGTTTTTTTCAAACAGGGCATCTTCTAGTTATTCTCTAAACATGGCTTATTCTAATTATTCTCCAGAAGGGCCTTTTTTAAAATTATAATCCAAACGGGGATTTCCTTATTATTCTTCAAAAAGGGCTTATTCTTACTATCATCCAAAACAAGAATTAGAATACCAACATGACCAATGCTTAGAATGTGGCTTATTCTTTTTTTCTACAAACAGGGCTATTTCTAACTATTCTCCAGAAAAAGATTATGTAATTACTTAAACTATTTTGCAGACAAGGCTTTTTCTATGTATTCTCAAAACAGAGTTTATTCTTATTTTTCACCAATAAATAATTTTCTAAACGAGCATTATTATACATTTTCTCTAAATCGGGCTCATTCTTTCTATTCTCGAAAACAGGGCTAACTCTAATTCTCCAAGGAGAGCTTATTCTTACTCTTCTCTAAACATGCCTTATTTTTCCTTTTCTCAAACAGGGCGAATTCTATCTATTCTCTAAACAGGGCATATTATAATTATTATTCAGACGGGCTTATTCTAATTGTTCTCCAAACAGGTTTGTTCTACTATTCTGCCTATTCTTCAAACATGACAGATTCAACATAATCTTTTTACTATTCTCAATTAACCAAAAATTGCATTCTAATTTTCCAGACAATGGATGTTTTTCCTCAATATCCAGACAGGTCTTATTCCAACTTTTTCTAGACAGGGAATTTTAAACCGAATATGCATATTCATGTATTTAACATTGTTTAACTGTTTTGCCAGGGCTTGTTCCAACAAATTTTGAGACAGAACTGGTTTAACCTATAATGCAGACAAACCCTTTCAACCCGTGCCTGATCAAATTATGTTCTAGCGAGGGATTTTTATTACTGTTTTTTAATGTCTCAATCTCGGTCTGTACTCGAAAGAGGTAATTTTAAACTTTTCTTTAGCAAGAGTTTACACAACTGTTCTTGATCCAGGGCACTTTTTAACTTTTTCATCTAACAGCTTATCTGAATGCAGTTTTTTTTACCATGGCTTGTTTAGACTATTCATGAAGAAGATGATCATGAAAACGAGCAATATAACTCAGCTGGAATGTTTCAACTTAAAGCTATGTTTGCTAAGCGATTTGCCAAACAATCGAATACTCGAGATAACATGAGAAGTAAAACATTTTCATTTACCGACGAAACTTGTCATCTTGATTAGATAATTTTATCACAGTCACCTTAATACAGCCCCAATTTTATTTACCTAAACGAAGTAACATTTTCTGGACGAATTATGGGTCATGTATTATGTTTATTATTAACTATTAATAGAGGATGTTTAATATGTACAATTAGTTTGACCCAAGAGAGAAAAGAGGGTTACTAAAAAAGTTCAGGAAAGATGTTGTTTTGGTTAATACATGGTAAATACATGATTTTTGTTACTTAGTATTCAAAGTTATTGTTTTAGAAATGAAATGTAATGTTATAAACGTTTTTATGGGTAGAAACCTTAGTTTTTGAAGTGCAATTGTTGAGTGAATTTGACGAGGTAGAAGAACTTTTTGAACATCCCTTTCATTAAGTTATGTTTGACTGCTCTCCACTTTCAGTAAGTTATGTTTGATTTTTCTCCCTTTGCATGTAAATATTGTATAGGTAACCAATATGCTAAAAATAGATTCACTGATAAGATCATTGACCTAAGCAACCTTGTTAGCTGTACAAAGTTTTGTATGACTTGCATTCAGTTTACTAAAAATTAGCTTGTGTTGATGCATGATCTGAAACCAAAATCTTTATACCCACAAATGAATACAAGTTGTATTTCATTATTGACAAAGCAAAAATAATAATTAAAAGTTGACATGCAAATTCAGTTGATATTTTGTTGGAGGAAAAGGACCTACAGAAAGAAATCCAGACCCTATTCGAGCCTCTTATATTCCGCTTTAGGTATAGAAAATTAAGTCAATCTTTTAGCTGTAGACATTTTTTGCATGGCAGAATAGTAATTGTCGGGGAGAAGAATTAATATAAGCTATCATCTGATAGCTTGTTTTCTCATCCTCTCAAATATATATGTATTGTCTTGCTCTGTTATACATCGATGTATTTGTATTATTTGAAATAAATACTGTTTAAACCAATAGTAATTTTGAGGCATCTATATAACTTTTCTCTTTTGAATTATGGTACTTTAAATTTGGAACCATTTGCCCTAATCAATTAATAATAATATCCTTCTTGTCCCCAGCTTCAATACCTGCCTTGCATCTAAAAAACAATTACAACAAAAACAATACATTTAATTTCTACATTTGATAAAATATACTTAATGACAATGAACAACAGGAAACAGATTGAACCAATTAATTGTCACATTTAGCAAAAAGTGTTTTTTTTATTTTCGGGGTACAGTTTTTATTACGCAATAACTTTTTCATTATTAATAAATTTTCATAATTTTGGTATCTATATTACTGCAATGCATTCGGTATTATGAAACTGTGAAAAATGTTGATAATATGTGTATTTCCTTGTCAAAATGCAATTATCCCCACCATCCTTTTTAATGTCCTTAAGTATATTAACATAATTACTGGCAAGAATACCTACATACATAATTAGCCATATTAATTATACAATATCTTTAACTTAAATATACAGACAAGATTAGTCATGATACACCATAAAGATACTGAAACTGCACCTGTTTCTGACCACCTCCAGCTCAAGAATATATAATGCATGCTTTAACTGCTTGATATGAAAATACTATGAGAATTTCTATGAATCTTTTCAATTATTGCTTGCCTTTTCCCTGACAAATATAAACCTTGACACTGTTATATAAGTTTCAGTTAAACATTTCAATGCTCAGGTTATGTCAGATGAGCGAAACTTAACTCAAGGTTCAGAATTTTCTGTTAAATTTACAGCAAATATCTTATCACAAGGAACCATTGTTTACTCTGTGGATTGCATAAAACACCTTTTTACTTTGTATCATTTAATATTGCAACATCTATTTACATGTATGTCAGAAGTTCTCATGTCTATGTTTTGTGATATCTAGTCTAATTAAATGTTTTTACTACATTGCTTAACGTATGCGGACAATATCCACTTCCCTCTAGCCAGGGATCTTTCATCCATGCTGATATTCTTGAAGATATCATAATTTCATCATTGCCAGTCATATGTGATATTTAATAAAATTTACTACTTATATAACTACTTATACTTGATGTCTATTTCATATCATAGGTCAAACAACTATTCACTTCATATCTACAATCAATTCAAACCACAACTTGGCTCAAGGTCATTACATCATTAGCATGAATGTCGTCCACATATAACACGTGTGTGTTATACTTTTCTTGTTAGTGATAACATGATTGTAAGTGTGAAGAAAATCAAAATGATTACTTATAAAACTTCCGTTTATTGAAATTTTTGCACGATCTCGGTGATAAACCTTATGGAGTAAATCATCATCAAAGTCGTGACGATAGCACTTAAAGTGTTCCTACCTTCATGTTAAGAGTATTGTTTAGGTTCCCTCTATTCCTACACATATTTTACACACTGATGTTTGAACCAGATATTTTTGATATTGCCAACAATTGTTTTGTAAGTGTATGCTGTCGCTGTTTTTGCAGGGAAAATTGTCGAGAAGCTGGGTGATTGGAGTTAAAATAGATGAAAAGGGAACTTTGAAAGCCGACGAACAAGACAAATATGAAAATATTGAAGGCTCGGTTTGATTGAGGCTGTTCATGGGCAGTAATGGAAAAGCGTATTACTGCCCACGCCGCCTAGCCCCGGGTTGAGCGCAACTCAACAATTTCACCAATAAACAGTACAATTTTGATCAATTTGACAAGTTAAGCCACAAAGGCAACCCGTATGTTTGTTCTCTAAATGCTGGTGGTGAAAGTGTATATATTTAAAACAATATAAAACCTATTTGAAACACCAAGAGGTGAATACGTTTTGCTACTGATCATTGTAAAGTTGTAATCCACCCTCAGGTTGCTGTTTCTTATTTTTGACATTGACCTATCATTATCTTAAGCTTTCTCTTTTAAATAGTTTGATGTTTGAACAGGTTTTGTTTTCTGCGGACGAATTTTCTTAATACAGTGAAACCTCGCTATAAAGGCCATCTCTAGGGCTGAACTGAAGCTGTCTTTATTACGAGGTGGTCTTACTTTTGGGGTGGTAAAAGTGCAGTAGTAGTAGTCTTAATATGGCAGGGTCTTGTATACGGCGTTGTCTGAATGATGTGTTTTACTTTATACATCTGATTTCACCGTTTGTTTACACTTAACTCGCTAATGTAATTTCTCCTTCCCAGCATGTACATCTAAATAAAATTACAGTAAATGATAGTAAATACATGTTAAAATATGTGTTCATGTTTTTTATTTTAATCCCGCAAACACACTATTCATATTAAAAACTGGATAAAAATTTTATCAACATATAAAGGCAGTCGAAGACTTACCTTCAAGATTTGTCCACCGTCCGGATATTCTGACAGAATGCTCTTCAGCTGTTTTATCAGACTAGGTTGGCGCATACATGAGTACGATACCCTGCCGCTCGATGACGCCGCTGGAAAGAGTAAAAGTGTTAGAAATATAATTCGTTGTTCTTCGGTTGTGCCGGCGCCAAAAATATTATTTTTATTACCGAGGTGCATAAGCAAAAGTTCAGTTATCTAAATGTGACAAAAGCGTCTCTCTTTTTGTTGGGGTTCTCTATTTAAAACATACACACAATATTTGTCATATTGTTTTGAGTCATACCTAACAGTCTTGGTCGAACCGGCATGCATACTTGGTCTTATGTTTTGATGTTAAATTTGTCAGCTACGACATTCTGCTTTTTGTAGGAATAAAATTGTATTATATGTTATATCATCGCTAGCATGAGAATACTTCTCAACCTGTTAAAACATTAACATTTACAATGATTTAAGAACAGTACACAGTGCTAACAGCGAGTGATAATAGTCAGTGGCGTAGCTACTATTAGGCCATGTAGGCCCGGGCCTACAAGTTGGACAAGAAAATGACATTTTCAAAAGTCCCAAAAATACAATAAAATCAGAACGGGGTGGTATGGTAGCAAGTTCAAGCTGTTTTTGTCGGATCAAAAATGTCTTTGTCTCTTGAGGAAAATGATTTTTTGCCAGATGCAAATGCAGGCCTACGTTCGAATTCTCTGTGTTGTCACGCTTTATTTGCAGTTTGCTATATTTAATCTCCACTTGTTTACTGCTTTTTGTTGGGAGGGGGTCTTTACACCCCAGATCCCCTTATCAAATGGTAACAGCCACTAGGAACCCCTTATATGTGCCTACAACTTGAAAAAGCTGGCTACGCCCCTGTGAGTGATTTTTTTATAAATCTTTATTGCATACAAAAGGAAACAATGTCATTCATAACAAGAGCTACAACAATCGTTTGTTATAGATCTGACATACTATTTGTCGTTTGATTTCTAAATACAATGATAAAAACTCTTATCACTTTTAAATCGTGTACTACGTTTTTGTGACAATCAGCTCGCTATACCAGGTACAATCGGTTTAACATATCCAGTGTTAAATTACATAGATCTATTCGATATAAGTCAACGGCCAAAAACATTAATTCTTGTTTTGGTCAACTTTAAGACTAATTTATTCCAATATTCCAGCTACAATTTTATAAGAGACTTGAGACTTGAGTTTTCACACTTGAATCTGTATACCTGTATCTCTATCTAAGTAGAAAGTATAACATGTATGTATTCTCTTAGATGAACGTTACATCATAATCTCAAGGGTTATCTCTACGGATTGATTCATGCAATTCATTATCTCGTGACGCTATAAAACCGCAACGTATTGAGCGAAGAATTGATCGTTTTTTTTTAATCATGCTTGCTTAGTGTGACCAATTCAAACTTCCTTATAGCGTCAAATTAGTTCAATAACAGTAAAACTTCTTATTATTTCTATGGTTCTTATAACATTATTGCACTAAGTTGACGATGAATGCGTCTTCTGATTACCGTGTATTGTCGAATGAACGTGAATCCATATTTGTAATCCAGCAGATAACAAAAATCTATTTATAGATCGACCGTATTTTCTGAAAATACATTTTATATAAAATGTACTTTCTTTTTCAAAAACGCCTCGATCTATCAGTTTGAAATATCTTTTTTTATCACAAATTTGTAGATTTTGTTAGTAATTAGTTAAAAAAATCTATCAGTAATTTAATGAAATATAGGTTTATATAATGCACAATATTTACCCATAATTTTAGTTCCTCTTGCTACATTGAAAACATGACCTAAGCCTTTTCAGAAAATCATAAAGCTTCCGCATATCTGTCAGGTGTTGTTATTTTTTATATATATCTTTACATCAAGGTTATATAGTGTGGTTTTAAAGCATTCTTTTATCTGGGGACCATACGAGTTCTTTTATTTGGGGACCATACGAGTTCTTTTATCTGGGGACCATACGAGTTCTTTTTTTTTTGGACCATACGAGTTCTTTTATCTGGGGACCATACGAGTTCTTTTATCTGGGGACCATACGAGTTCTTTTATCTGGGGACCATACGAGTTCTTTTATCTGGGGACCATACGAGTTCTTTTATCTGGGGATCATACGAGTTCTTTTATCTGGGGACCATACGAGTTCTTTTATCTGGGGACCATACGAGTTCTTTTATCTGGGGACCATACGAGTTCTTTTATCTGGGGATCATACGAGTTCTTTTATCTGGGGACCATACGAGTTCTTTTATCTGGGGACCATGCGCATTCTTTTATCTGGGGACCATACGAGTTCTTTAATCTGGGGACCATACGCATTCTTTTATCTGGGGACCATACGCATTCTTTTATCTGGGGACCATACGAGTTCTTTTATCTGGGGACCATACGAATTATTTTATCTGGGGACCATACGAGTTCTTTTATCTGGGGACCATACGAGTTCTTTTATCTGGGGACCATACGAGTTCTTTTATCTGGGGACCATACGCATTCTTTTATCTGGGGACCATACGAGTTCTTTTATCTGGGGACCATACGAGTTCTTTTATCTGGGGACCATACGAGTTCTTTTAACTGGGGACCATACGAGTTCTTTTATCTGGGGACCATACGAGTTCTTTTATCTGGGGACCATACGAGTTCTTTTATCTGGGGATCATAAGCCGCTGAACATGGAATGGTATTAATCTGAAAATTATCGCATAAAAGGTTCCATGTCTACCGCCATACGCACACATCGTTTGGGATGGTCAAACTTTTACTGTTTATTGGTGATAATATTGAGTTGCGCTCAACCCGGGGCTAGGCATCGTGGACAGTAATATGCATTTCCATGACTGTCCAAATACAGGCTCAATGAAACCGAGTCTGCAATATTTTCATATTTTTCGTGTTTGATGGCTTTCAAAGTTCACTTTTCATCTTTTAGAAATCATAAATATGTTTCAGTGGATCACATACAATTCATAGATTTTTCATATTTTAAAATGCAAATTAAAAATCCGTGTATTAATTTCGATTACTGATTAATTGTTGTCTGTACTCATTGGTCGTGACTACGAATTCATGTGCCCATAGCACCCCTCCCCCTGCATAAAATCAAGCTGAAAACAGTAGATAGATTTAATATAACAGAATGACCAATCAAAAGTCTGATAAATCAAAAACGTAAAATAGGTGTATCAGTATTCTCAACGCGGATATTTGATAATTGAAGAACTGTGAAATAACTAAATACATCAAAATCAAAAACAGTCATTCTTCCCTTTGCCTGGAATAGGCTTTGTAGTATAACAAACTCAGGTAATAAGACGATTTATCCTCACATAACCATATGTTCTTTTGAACTGTAGGTTTCAAGAATCGAAATTCAGATTGACTTTTAAAATATACAATAAACAAATGTTATAATTAGCATCCAGTATTGTATTATACATGCAAATATTGTAAAAGTAAAGTTTTTTTTTATTTTATCTATTTCAAACATTAATTTAAAAGTTACTGCAAACATAACTTGAGTTTCGTAACTTTAATTAAAAGAATTTTGCGACGCAACTGTTTTTACCATGTTTTTGAGGTAACGTTTATATACAGAGTACATATAACAGGAATTATGGCCTTGAACTCTATTCGCAACACAACGAATAAAGCACGGTTTATGTAGGTCTGAAATTGTTTCACTGCATGATTGAGCTTGTCTAGGTTGATCGGAGCTCAATATATTACACCAATGAACATAATGTTGATCCATCCCAAACGATGGCGTGCATATGGCCTTTAAAGAACGCAAAACTGATATCAGCACTTTAAGTATGCTAAGGTTTTCTAACAATCAAAAATTCATGAGGGCTCAAAGATCATTATTATTCGTTATCTGAACAATCTTAAAACTTGGATGTCATAATGTTATCACATAATAGCATTGTTTGTTATTTTACAATTGGCAACAAGGCGTTTACGTAATATAAACGTTAAATTATTGAGTAGTCAGTTTGAAATAACCTTTATTATAACCAAAATCGATAGAGATATGAAAAGAATCGGTTGTACGATGAAGCTTCTAAAGTGAAGTTATTCATATATTCTTTGATTGAATTTCACTTCAAATTGGAGAGATTATGTATGCCCCAAAAAAGACATTTCTTGATTAGGTACACTGTGCCAAAATGGAAAGTTGGCAAAAGTAACATCGAAAACTCCTATTAATATAATGATGCCCTTGGGTAAAAATTCTCTAACTTGTTCATCGCGAACTGAGCTGATATGTAATACAATAACCAACTAGTTAAGTGAAAAAAAAACAGAACATGCTATTTGTTTCCACATAAAGAAACAACTTATTAATAAAAGATGAAATACTTCCGAAGACACTTCTCCTGTGACGCGTTTGTTCGGATTGTTTCGTAAAATACCGTGAAATTCTAAAAAGTATAACACGTACTTACCTTTAACACTTTTATTACAGTTACCCAAATAACTTAAATGTCTCGGTTGTGGTATATTTTAAATGTTTACCAAAAAAGAAACTTTCGCAAAGTATGTGCCAGTTGTTCAAGGGTACCAGTTAGATGTACACACATATATGTTTCTTTTTTTTGTTCAGTATATTTGAATTACTTATAAAGACATGCTATACATTATCCTTTTTGTATCTAAGCTTTCAGCCAAAAGGATTGAAACTGTACTAACATATCTACAATCAAACTTGGCGAAATTTTCTTTTTTGGTTCAGTATATAACTATATAATGCCTGACATAAAAGTAGCGATTTTTTCCTAAATTCGAACAAATAAAGCAATATATTTTAGTATTAGATGTGAGCGAGTTCTACTGCCTTAGTACTTAACACTATAACAACAGCTTTAAATATTTTTTCTTCTACGTTGCATTCTTACTCTTGTATCAGACTATTACACTACGTTTACTTTATTTATATGATAAATATTGATATTTGGAAACACAATATTTTCGTCTCTGTACGTGACAAGGATGCTTGGAAAGTTAAAAGTGAAGATCATCAATGACAGAACTAAAAAGTAAAATATGCATATCAGGAATTGCTACAAACACAAAACACAGCCTCCCCACGCAGCGAAAAAGAAGAGAGGGAGAGAGAGAGAGAGAGAGAAAGAGAGAGAGAGAGAGAGAGAGAGAGAGAGAGAGAGAGAAAGAGAGAGAGAGAGAGAGATCAGGTTTGATATAAGTAATATTATTATGTCAATTCAAATAGGACGCCACATACAATAAACGAAAAAAGAAACCTTTGGGGATGACGCCTTGGACCGGTCAGTGGCAAAACAAATTAAACCAGGTTCTAGGGTGCATCAACCTCACACATTCCCCAACAGGTTCTGGTATAACAAAACAAGTACAAGTTATCTTGGTGAAATGACTCCAAATAATTAAATAAAATATAATTATAGAAAATACTGAAAAACAAAAGGAACATTAGATGTATGCCCAGTGGGCATTCAACGTTTATTAAACGTTGAAAAGAGGTTGAAATTTGGTTGCAACGTTGAACAACTACAATGCAACGTTCTTTCAACGTTAATTTTTCAACGTTGAAATTTAGTTGAAGTCCGACGTTATATCAACGTTGAAAATTGTCACATTTACAGTTGCAACTTATGTTAATGTTGCATAAACGTTGAACTACGGTCGACCTTATGCCATTAAAAATAGATTTCATTATGAGAGCTATTTTCGTATAGTTAGCAGGGGCATAGCTAGCCCCTATTCATGTGGATTCATACTTGGGCGGATGCGCCGGGGGGGGGGGGAACACGCCCTACACCCCGATTTTTTTTATAACAATGGTGCAATCAGGTGCATTCTGTGCGTTTCTGATATGATTCATGTGGATTCAGCGGTGTACACGCGTATAGGCAGCTACGCGCCAGTTTATGAAGAAAAAAATGCTTCGTGACGAAAAACAGAAAACACGAGGTTTGAATATTTGTAATTTCCCGCTGACCGGAAATGATGCGCGCGCAACATCAACAACCAAACAATTTAAAATGGATAGAAAACGTATTACGATTTATTTTCCGAATTTCTAGTGAATATCGAAGGAAGTTTAACTTGGTAAGAAATAATATATATTTGTATCTATGTTATTGCATCTGTGTTGAGTTAACAATATGAATTAACCATTAAAATTGTAGAGAGTTCGATATTTGGAAGTCTACAATTCTGGCCCTGCAATTTGGTAATTTTAGACTTGATTATGAACGATTTCAACGTATGTAGCAGGTTCTTTCTTGTTTAAGAACTTCAATGGCATGGACTTTTTTAAAAATATATATGATTTTGTCTAGTATCTACATTATTTACTAAATTCGTTAGTTAATCAGTTTCGTACTCAAAAATATTCGGAACTAATATTTTGAGTGATGTTTGAATGTTTCTGTTTTTTTATTTGTGGTTTATTACGTGTGAGTTTTTGTTTGGGCTGTCAATATTGATATAGGAGCGTGTTAAAATCTGGTTTTAAAAGAACTAATAATTATGAGATTGAGCAGCCATTACTCCCAACATTCTTGACCTGATCAATTTCGGGCATAAAACTCAGCTGGTGCTAGCTGATTATTGTGACATGAAAGTTTATAGTCTTGCTATGAAATAGCTTGTTCTTACTTAAAAATGAAAATAAATCAGTTTCTAAGAAAACAATCCAACTGTTTTTCATACCCAAATGAAAACCATCAAGTAAAAGAAATTATTGTGCTCAGTCCAATAAATTGTGAGCGGTTCTCTCTGTAGGCTGTAGCCACGCCTCTTAAAGTAATACGTCACACTGTGTACCATCAGAAATTAATATTCGATAATGTATAAGACTTCAATGTAGAAATGGATGAAAAGGGAACTTAGAAAGCCACCGAACATGAAAAATAAAAATATTGCAGGCTCGGTTAATAGATTAAGCCTGTTCAAGAGTACCAAGTTGAAATGTAAATATTTGTAAATATGACTCAAACACTAAATGATTACTCTTTCAAATATGTTGTTGGGGAAAGCAAGTAAAAGGTGTGCTGTATTATATTTGATTTAGTATGAAATAGATTGGTTTAAAATGTGTTGAAATTTCAGATCATGAGTGATAAACAGTGGTCACAAGCAGTTTGGCTTGAGGGAGAAACAGAGCAGGGAAGGGTCATTCCTTCACAGTAGATCAGAGGCAACATTGTGTTTTGGCCATGTTATCTTCACGTTTCACGGGCCATGCGGGAAATGAGACTTCCAGATGAAACTGGGTTCAGTTCGATGTTGTCAAGGTAAAATAAATATTTTCACTCCATTTCTAGATGACTTCTCAGCTGTTTATCTACTTGGGGCTTTTTTTTCGGTCGATTTTATAGCCGATTTTGGGTCATGTACCCAATGGCAAAACATATACTTTTTTCCCGATAAGAGAAAAAAATTCCCAATTGAATCAATACAAAAATGTGTGACCTCTGTCATTTCATTAATAAAACATTTTAAGTTGTTAGTTAATAAGTCATATTGTTCCTTTAATCCCGAAATTATTGATAATTATTGATAATATTAAATATGTGTAAAACTTTATTCCTTAATTATGGAAAAAAATTCCCATTTTCTGGCAAAACAATGTAAAGTTTCTCAATTCCCGGGGTATAGGTTATGTCCCCGAAAAAAACAACCTGCTACTGATCAGATTTACCCGTAGTTACAAATATCGAAATCATGAAGAAACATGTATCTCTAGTGATCCATTTTATGATATTAATTAAAAGAATGCAAAAAAAGAATGAGTCACTAAATTCAGCATTGCTCCAGCAGTCTATTCTTGTGTTTGTTATTTTCTAGAACACTACACAACCGAGTCATTGCAAGGATGAACCTGAGTGGCAGAAAGGAGAAATGTGCATTTGGAAACAATAAACTATACCATATTAGGTACAATTTTTATGATACCCTTGTATATATCAAGATTAAAGAATTAACATGGAAGGATAAAAACATATTGAACATTGTTATAAAATGTTATAAAAAAAGGCAGAATATATAAAAATGGTATTTTATATGGTATTTCTAACAAGTAAAAGTTCAGGTAATTTATTTTGGGGAAAAAAGTCAATGTTATTACTCGCAGCATTAATCACAGGAATATTAAGGCATCGCCACACTCCTCCAAATCCTATTCATCGATAAAATAAAAATCATCAAATCTCAGTAATGACAAAATGCCATTCAATGAAACTTTGCACAAATGAAGGTTACTAATGTATCTTTATTTTGCATACAGTAAGACAAAATAGAAAAGTAAAGAAACAAAGCTTGACCTAAAAATTCCTTGAATTCTATTTACATAAATTCACAAAAACTAGGCGATGCAGAACATAACTTTAAATTCCCTCGTGAGCGCAATGATACTGTCAAGAAAATGTTGTGTACTTTGTAAAAAACGTTCAACTATTAAAAGAGAAATCAGTGATTGTCATCCGTTTACGCGACCAGGAAATTGAAGGTCAAACACACTTTTACTAATATCTCGTAAAGTTTACATAAGTAAATCATGAGGACACAATAAATTGTTGTCAGTATCATATTACTCATGTGGGCATTTAAAATGATGTTTTGTGTTCTTTAGTTTTTGTGAATTTATGTAAATAGAAGTTGAGGGAATTTTTAGATCTCGCTATTTTTCTTTACTTTTCTAATATGTCTTACCATCTGTAAAATAAAGATACATTAATAACATACACTTGTGCAAAGTTTCATTTAACAGCATTTTGCCGTTATTGAGATTTTGATAATTTTCTTTTTATCGATGAATAGAATTGGGAGGAGTGTGGCAGGCCCTTAAAGCATTACGGTCTAGACTTGGTGTGAAGAAATGTGAGAATATATAAGAAATGTGCAAGGACCTATAGAGTGTTAAGTTTACTAAATTACTTGAATTTTGATGTAAAGTTAAAACCAACCGTCAACCTTTCCAGTTATTCAAAGCATTCCACTTTTGACAACTATAAACATAATTTAATAAATGACTGTTTGTTTCAGTTTCATTCGTTGAAAGCCACGCAACAGCTACTGAAAACGAAGTCAGGGATGTAATGTCGAAATACCTGAAATATGCCGCAGGGAGAAGGGGAGGAGGCGGGCGCAAAATTATCCATGAATAATAGTCGATCTCGAGTATTTAGTAAAGCCCTCCATCTGACTCTGAGAGAAGAGAAAGAGAATTTTGTCTGATCTCCCATCCTTCATGAAAAAGGAACCTGGTAAACTTGCATGGATTACTTACGATATAAGTCAAAGTGAGAAAAACAAACTAGAGTCGTGGAAAAAGGTGTGTTATTATTTCTAGAAGTCAGGGACGACAAAGGCAAGCCATGGGTAAGAAGTGATGTTGACAGTGATGAAAAAATACAAATACTTGTAGTATATTAGTAAGACGAAGACAGACTGTGAATTTCTGTGCACATTTACTAAAGCTTCACTCAAGGGATCTTAGTGATTAGTTATCGCTATCACTTGAAAACAATTACATTGTAAAATACAACAATTTGGTGCAGTGTTGAAAATGGCGTTTTTGTTATTCTTGATTTTTCAAGATTTTTATTTTTCAGGATAGATTGTCACTTGTACATTTTACATTTGTATTTATAAATAGAAACAGTATCTGTGCAGAAACAGTTATGAAAATATTTTGAACAGATTTTGTCTTTCATTTGCTCTGTACAGAACCAAAACAAATTATTGTTCTTTGAATCTTTACTATATTTGCATGTAAAAATAAACAATTTGTGTGCAAGAACATTTTCGAAACTGCCTCGCAAAGTCTTTATCTTCTCTTTGCTTTGTTCAGAACAAAGGCTAATTTTTGTTTTCAACTTAACTAGCACTTATTAAAGATATATTGTATCTTAAATTTTCAACTTAAGAAAGTCAGTTTAATAAAATTTAAAACTTAATATAAAACAGAATGGGGTCCTACCGATATACAGAGTTATCTCAATATTCTGTCTTAAATTACCTCCCTTTGTGACACGCACCTGTCACTGGGTAGTTCCGGTCTCAGATTGACAATTAAAACAGGCATACAGTAGTAATCCGTGGTCCTTTCAAGTTCGTTTTAATATGCTCTGGTTGGTCAGAGATCAGCATAATGCATAAAAACTTTTGTTTATTATCATTGAATGGAAAAAATTAGATAGTTTTTATAGTACAGCGCGTAATATTTAAATTTTCTCTTCTAACCATGTCAATACGTTGGAGAGGTTTTTGTTTTAATCTTTATGTTCAACCCCTTCGGTAACTAATAAAGAGTAAAATTACGCATTTCCTACGCTCAAAAATGGCAGATTTGAGGAAAAGAAAAGATATAAAACCTTAAAACAAGTAGAAAAATTTACAACACATGATGTAAAATAAAGTTTGACGTCCGCCGATGAAACACTCGTTCACTTCAAAGTTTATACATGTTATTTCATGCGCATGCAACATTTTTTGCCATGAATTTAAAAGATTTTTTAATTAACTGAACCATTTCCTACAAATTGAATGCACACCATTCGGTTCATAGATGTGTGCCATGTTCGTATTGACGTATTTTTCAAAATACTTCTCTTTTTTTCTCCAAAAAGTTCTTTCTTATTCTTATACAATTTAGAACATATTCAAACATTGTTGCATAATGTTTTCACGTTTTTCTCTTTATTTCTGAAATTTTTAAGTTCATTTAGTTTTACAATCAATTTTTATTCAATATATGTTTGGTTGAAACTTTCCCGATGGCTATATTATTTAATTTAGTCTCGGGTCTCAAACAACATTGTGACAATTAATTAGAATATTTAATCTCTAGTCAGTTTCCTAAAATAACACGTTTACCCCCCTACAAGCAACGTTTTTAACCTCTTACAAATCTACAACTTAACTTCAAAAGGCCTTTATTACACCTCCGGCTGGTAAAACCCAGTCTTGCTTATTAGATTACGTAACATAGTCATAAAACACCAGGCCCTTTTCTTAAGAAGTTTTGTTTGCATGACTTAACGGTGATTGGCAGAATACTTAAGTGAATGTTTAAAAAAAAGCTATAATGTCCATGTCAGCCAATAACAATAAAGGATAAGTGCAGTTACGTAAATAGGTAAAGTTGCATATAGTTATTAACTTAAAATCAATTTACAAAGATGATGATTATTCCTTATATGCCTGTTTCACCTTATTTGTTAATTCGACAATGCATTTTAACTTTAAAAGCACTTTGAGACTTTTATCTACACTTCTAACGCTACGCTTTATTACCGCTTCTAAACCGGAACTACCTTATCAGCAAGGGAAACCACTCTCAATGGGAGGTAACTCTGTATATCGGTAGGCCCCCATTGGTAATAATAATAATTGTTATTGTTGCTTTTGTTTTATTTAAAGTTATATATATTTCAATACTTTTAAATCATATTGGTAAATAATGAAATATCTTATGTAAAAACAACAGCACAACGTTTAAAACAACACCAACAAAACAAGAATTTTATGGATATGGATTTTCTGTAAAAAAAAAAATTATATTTTTAATTTGTTGTTTTTGTTATTTCAGATTCTTTAATATCTTACATTACCAAAATATCTTCACTTTATACATTGTTTATAGTTTAACTGAATAACATGAAGAGTTTAACTGAATAACATGAAGAAAATTAAGCAAATACTTACACCTTCAATTTATAATAATTAGATATTTTGTTTTGTGTTCCATCACACAATGTATTTATGTTTTATAAAATGTTAAGAGTTGCATGACTACAGCTGTTCTATTAGTAAGCCAAAGGGTATAAGGCTGAAGTGCTAATAAAGGTTGTTATTGTCATAAAGAGTTATATAAAGTTCATCTACTAAATTGTATTTCAACCTGATTATTGTTGTTGTTTTTTGATACTGAATTATGTGAGTTATCATCAATATTATTTTTAGTGTTATCATTGTTGAAATATATCAACTGCAAAAAACAAAGACATCAGTGATAAGAATGTTAACTCCTGTACACTATTTTTTCTAGTTATGCGGCTTCCAAATGCAAATTTTACATGAAACTTGTAACCTAAAAAGTTGTAACCTAAAAAGTATGTGTCATATTCACTTAATAATTAGAATATATCATCTGCCTGAACAAAGCCGTCTGTGACAACAAGAATGATTTCTCCTGTTTGACAACTTTTGGATTCGCCGGTTCCAAATGCAACTTTAGGCAACACATGTTTTCCCTGGAACACCGAATTCTAGTTTTAGTTAAAGTAATTATTATTACTATTGCTACTGTTGTGATTATTATTATCATTTTTATTATAACCAAGTTTGTTGTTAATATTTTCATGTTTATATGATAAAAATGTGCATTCCCTCATGTATACTGATTTAGATGTAAATAAATATTTATTCTGTTCAATTTTGTTTTGTACTACCTTATTCCAACCATGGGTAAACCAAACTGCAACCACATAACCATAATTCAACCTAATATCAACGTTGATTTAACTGTCGATTCAACGATGATGACAACGTTGATACAACGTTGAAATTTCAACGTCATTTCAACTTTCAAAAACAATAGTTGTTTCAACCAAATTTCAACGTTGAAAAATGACCAAATTTCAACGTTGTATCAACGTTGAATTGCCCACTGGGTGTACTCGTACGTGTGCACATACGTGTATAGCATTTACTTGTTTAACGTCGTTTAACATGATAGTAAATTCTTAATTTGTAAAGAACTCACCCATTTTGTGTCATCTGATCCTTTCAATATTTCACTTGAAGGCTTCACTGCGCATGTCGCTACCTCCGATTACAATCGTCTGTCAAGTGGGTTATCGATTTTAATTAATTTACATTTTCCGAAAATGAATAATGCAGATAAACTGCATATTTGGTTTCGTATCTTATATTTTATTAAATGATTTATTTAAAAGCTGCCTTTTCGCAGTCATGCATTTTTTTTTACTAAGCACATGTATGTGTGTGTGTAAATGTTGCTCTATGACATGTATGGTATCATTTTATAATGAAATACATCTTTTTATCTAGTTCATGGTGGAAAACTCAAATGCCTCAAATGTTATTTAAATATTTTATTACGATTTCGGTACTGTAAATGGCTGTAACAGAGCGAAATTGCCGATGTTTTGCACTTACCAGTACATTTCAGGTTGTGTTGTGAGTGCATTTCGCTGCGTGATAACAGCTTTAAAAACGTTGGCTTTAACTATGTTCAATCGTACACGTAGATTATCAAGTTTAAAAATACACACACACCAATAACGAAGGGGAAATGCACTGAAATGAAAAAAAACAACACGGTTTGTCAATGGGAGTTAAATCAAGGTTCCTGAATCCAACATCAAGTTTGATATATAAGACTTAAGTTTCAGAGTTATACCTCTTAAGGGACTATTTTTTCTGTCTGATCTTTATTGGAGTCATTAAGGGTCTGCATGTCTGAAAATAACTTTTACGAAAAAAAAAATAGAAATATTTATTTAATGTTGACTTCCGGCATTTTTGTTTAAGTGCTAAAGAACTAACATCAACAAACTAAACTGACTTGTTTAAAGCTCCAGGGGAAAAGTGTTTAGCCACTAATGATTCCTATGCATAAATGTTTATCTTAATTTATTAGTTGTCAAATGTGACGACATATACTTTTAAGGTAACCAAGACAAACCCCCAAAAAGGTTGATCGAATAGCCCTGATACACGTAATCATCAGCAAAACATTTTAGAGAATAAAAGCCAATGCATAAATCTAATGAAATTCCGCATTTCCATGTCCTGAAAAAAATCCAATTTTGTCGAGTATTTCATACACGGTGTATATTGGATGCCTACCATTGTAAAACACCATGAAAAAAACATGTAACCTGTACTTGCTGCTTTTATTAAAATGCATAATCACTTTTGGGTAAAAAAATTAGATGTCTCTTTTTCCTAATTTGTTCAATGTTTGTCAATAAATGTAAAACCATGTGGCGGCAGTCAAACGTTGCCCCGTAAATATGCATGATATTTACCTTTTTAAAGATATTAAGTTGTGCTAGACTCGAGGCAAGGCGGTGTGGACGGTAATGTGTCTCTATCACTGCTCAAGAACAGGTTCATTCAAATCGAGCGTGCAAATTTTGATATTTGTCGTGTTTAATGGCTTTCAAAGTTTATTTTTCACCGATTTTATCATCCTTATTTTATTGTTTTCATATCGGGAATCGAGGTAAAAAAAGAAAGTCTGTGTTCTTCTGTTTTCAGTGTAAATTCCATATATACTTAACGGCAGTAAAAACGCAACTTTGCATTTCTTTAGATACCATTCATTCAGATTGACAAGAATAAGTAAATGAATATGTTATCGCAACACACAATCGCAACACAGCGTTTTCTCATTGATCGCACTAACCGTCGAACGTAATGTAATGGCACTCGGATCCCATTCTCGACGTAATGCTGCCTGGAGGTCTTGAACATTGCCTAACTGAAGTTTCCTTATACGCGTTTTAAGATAATCCCGGCAGTGTACAATAGGATTAAGGTCGGCAGATTGTGCTGGCCAGTTTTCAAGAACATCAATGTTGCTGTTGCGTAAGTACTGGGTAGTAAATCGTGCGACATGTGGCCTTGCGTTATCATGTTGCAAGACCATATCTGGGAACCGACGTAAATAAGGAACAGCCACTGGATGCAAGACATCGTCAACATAACGCTGGGCTGTTAACCCATGACCACGACCTCTACGACCACCTCTTCCAACCCCATGGTTAACAAAAACTAACCACGTTTTTCCATGGTAGGAAATTCCAGCCCAGATCATAACAGATGCTCTTCCCCACCTGTCAACTTCTCTAATACACGCATCGTAGAAGCGTTCACCAGTTCGACGGTAAATGTGTTGGCGTTTGTCACTTGAATCAACCATTACCTTTGTCTCGTCAGAAAATAGCACATTGTCCCATTGGCAGTGTCTCCATCGAGCAGGCGCAGCAGCCCAATTCATACGGTTACGCCTGTGAACAGCGTTCAGTCTAGCACCATGATAAGGACGTCGACAACGTAGTCCTGCGTCAAGACAACGTGGTCTTACAGTTCTTGCACTTATTCTGGGTCTGTTCCGTCCTGGCATGTTTCTAGCAGTTACGATGGCGTTAAAAAACCGGTTCCGTAAATGTGATAGACGTATCGCACGGTCCTGACGTTCGGTGGTCACCCGTGGTTGCCCTGGTCGTTGACGGTCGTCCACTGATCCTGTTTCCGTGTACCGTCTATGTAGACGTGAAATCGTCGACTTATGCACCCCAAATTCAACTGCTACCTCTTGGTAGCGACGACCAGCCTCAATATGTCCGATTGCGCGCAAACGTTCAGCTCTCGAAAGTCGCATTTTAATTTGGAAAATTTAATTTTTTTGCGTATTTTAACTATTGACATAATGAACTCATTAGAAAGTGTCAAAACTAACGTGTATACTCACCCTCAGTTGGGATACACGAGATGCACGTGGATTTCGATAAATTCATTTTAAAGCTTTTGTATTGACTACACAGTTGAAACTGTATAGGCGATTGCCGGTTTATCAACAGGCCAACTCATACATACCAATTTAATAAAATAATATTTGGATTTTTTTAGATATAAATATTTCAAAAAGTTGCAGAATTAAAGTCCTTAAGTATAGAAAAAAGTTTAGGCTTTGCATTGCTTAATGTTGTTGTGTTCGTTTACTTTTAGCATTAAAATTGTTCCGACACTGACTCACACAGGTATTCATCGTAACTTTGTGAGAGTATAAGTATCTTGCATGCGTGTGAGGTGAAGATAGAAATATCTGTCACCGAAGGGGAATTGTTTTGTGGGAACGAGGCTCTGCCAAGTCCTGCCAAAATAGTTCACCCGAGGTGACATATTTTTCTATCTTTACCGAACGTCCCATGCAAGATATTATTTCTTGCATACCTTTTACTGTTCATAACATTTTACCAATTTTGATTCCTTACACTGAAATATTTACGTTAACGTAAACCTTATTTTCTTAATGACGTCACGAACATGGATAAATTACGTCAGATATTTGAAGACGTGACGTCACTCGTGTAGTTCGCGAACGATATCTTTTCCCTAGGGAAAAGCTAAGATTTTCTTTCCCCGGTAAAAGACGCGGAAATACTTATCCGGTATGCAAGAAAATGTTAGGACAATTGTTTTGCCACACTGACCTTTCCAAGGCGTTACATTTGTTGTAACCCCTCGGCTTCTAAATTTTGTTAATTGTTATTGGTGTCTGTTTTGAAATAGATTGTCTTAAAAACCACGCTCTCTCTTCGTCTCTTCATCTTGGCTGTGTGTGCCGGGGATGAGTGGAGAGGAAGATGGTTGTGTCATCTGAATTCGGAAATTCCAGATATGCTTACTACACGCTTTTGAAACCGTTTTATAAACGTTTTAATTCAAAACATTATGAGCGTTTGGGCTCCGATGTGAAGAAACAGTGAACTTAGGTATCTGTTAACTATTAAATGCAAAAATACTAAATTAGCATCAGTTTCAATACTGTAGCACTAAGCAATAATAACATTGTAGCAATAAGGTGATAATATTTCACTGCTTCGAGGGTTGCACGCAAGGCTGTCGTAACTTCATTGAAACAAAGACGGAGTCACGACAGTTTTGTATGAAACCCTCGATTTCGTGTGTTACCTGTTCATTTATGTTAACCTAAGGGATCAAAAATTTCCTAAACGGGTAAAAGCACTGGATGACCGTTCTGGTATGCAAGAAAATACTATTAGGATGATAATCTTGGAGTCAATAACCCTGGGATCAAATTTTTTTGCCGTTAAAGTTTTATTATAAGAGGTTATACGGTCAATAATAAAGTTACTACAAATTTAAGTCAACAGGTCCGAAAAACTAGTTCATTCGGAAAAAAATGCAAACAGATTTAGAAACATGACGTGCGTATAAGGTCTTAGAATACAAGATCATTATTGTGGCCGGAAATGTGAGAAGATGCGCTGATAATATGTGTGATCGCTTACAGTTGTGATCTGTAATGAACCATAAGTCAATAACTCAGCTTTTAAAGTTCATATAAGCTCCTGCTAAAACGCTAAATATTGAACTTCTGAACTTTCTTACAAACAAAACAATCCCATAATTGAAAATTTTCTTGGTTTATCTAGTAGGTATTATAAAGCCGGAATAGAAACAATTTGCAAGAAGGTATTCTAAGTAGCAAATCAGTATAAATATTAGAAAAGATATTAGTTATTTAATATGGTATTTTTCCGAATATGCTTAATTAAACGCTAGATCTTGAACTTTCTTACATGCTTAGCAATGACGGAAACATTCTCGATGATCGGTTTCAACAAAAGCCAAAAAAGAAAAATTGCAAAAGAATTATTCTAAGTAACAATTCAGTATCAACTAATTAATTATTTTCTTTATTGTTGTTTTCCAAAATCCATAATCCTTGTGCAAATACAAAAAAATAAGAAAACTTATCTCTATAATTTAAGGTTACTCTTAAACTAGTAGAATACACAGTTTTAATCCAAGAATCCTCTTTTTGTAGTTTCTGTCGTATAGCGGCCGTAAAACGTTGTCCCGTACATATTATATTTAACTATGTAATCCAGGGCTAGGCGGCGTGGACAGTCATATGCATTTTCGTTATTGCTCTTGCACATTCTTAATCTTACCGAGCCTGAAATAGTTTTTTCCTTGTTCGGTGACTTTCCTAGATCTTTAATTTTTATATTTTTAATGCTCATCTTTGTGTGCACTAATCAGAAACTGCAGGTGGTCACGCAAGTCAGGAGTAATATTATCTTCTAGTTAGGTGACTTAAACATTTCAAAAGGAGTAAAATACTGCACTGGGTCAGGTTTGGGATGTATGGAGTAGTGTTGGGTATCAGATATTATTTAGTAGATTTCTCTTATTGATTAATCAGTTGCCTTTGTACCTAGTTTTATAATATAAAAATACAACTTGCGACATATAGCTAAATCGCTATTCAGATAACCGTATCCGCTATCCGTGCACTATCTGATACATTTGTAAAACAGTATTATTTTATCGACCGCAGTAGATTTTACCTGTTACTTTTTTCTGTTTTACTATTCGAATATCCGGATAACCGTTTCCATCACTAATATAAAATTAAAGAGTGTTTCAAAACTTAAGAAAAAAAACAAAAAAAATTGAATGCATCTGTAATTAAGTAAATTAAAAAAATTGCGAGTAGCATTCATATGAGGAATGGCCACACCCAATGAAACACAGCCTTCCTATATGGTCACTATATTATAAAACCATAAATGAGTGTAGGCTTGATCAACATATTAACGCGAGAGTTATACTAAGTGACCGATTTGTAAATCCACACGGTGAGTTTATAACATTTGTCTGTGTTCTTTTTCTCTATTTTGTGTTTTCCATGATATAGTGTTTATCAATCGAAACAATATAATATATGTTGCACAAACAACAACAACAACAAAAAAGCGGTTTATGGTAAGCAGATTATTACTTTATTACTAGTGGTTGGAATCGGATAAGAAAAAAATCGATTAACCGATCATCGATTGAAGTTTATTTAATTAATTTACGTATGTCTTTCTGAACTTTTTAAAAATTTCATTAGTAACATAATTAATATATTAATAATGTTATTAATCTAGTGAATTCATATTCGCCTTGTTATTGGGACTCATGGTAGTCATATTGGCCAATAAATTCACTTGTCAATGAATAATGACGTTTTTATAATTAACAAAAAAAAATCTATAGTTTATTTTAAAATTACTAATTTACCAGCCTAAAGAAATGAAGTGTTGATTCTAAAATTTCAAATGTCTGGAAATCTTCAATCAGCCTACGGATGTGACCTGGCAGGTACATGTACATGTATAAGCTACCAAGGAGATGCAGATATGCGAGTCTTTTCGTTTTGAATTAATACAAAAACAACATTGCTATTCTGACTCACTGTGGCAGCCAACTCTCTTGTTCATCCAGTCTGAATGTTTATTATCCAGAACGAGTTTACTTCCTGACACATCCCATCGATGACTTTCGTATCAACTACTCTATTTAACATTTCTGTAAGTTATCCAAACTAAGCTTTAATCGTGTTGACATCATGATGTTAATACACTCGCTCAAACTAAAAGTAATCAGTGAAAATTCTCTATTTGTTTAGTTTCCTACTTCCTGCCGACATTCGTGTTGGTGTTGTTTTACAGTAGCGAGTTAAACTCGATGACTTTTATTGCACAGAAAGATATTACCAAAACGTGGCAAAAAAACTAAACCTCTCCCGCTATGGGTCACTTCAGATTTTTTTGCTGGATTAATTGCGTGTCAGTTACACAACAAACGACTTCTTCTTGTTTTAAAACACTTCCCTGTCAACGGGCAGACATCTTGCAGCTATCGACATGGCGATTTATTTTAGTGCAGATGATTGGCTAATCTTGATGTCAACTAAACCAATGAAATTGTGGGGTTTAGTAGTATGCTGATCTGGTAAAAAGATTTGTGCATATCAAAAATTTTCGTCATCATCTATGATTGACGAACTGATTATATCGTTGACGATCACGTCATGAGGGGTTTTTGTCATGATTCGTCGACTTTATGATTAATCACACCACCTCTATTTTTTACAAACAAGAAAATAATTATTAAAATATAATAAAACACATTTCAAAACATAACAACAAATGTTCAAATATCGATTTTAACAACTTGTATATGTTACATTTGCAGCCTACATATTTGGGAGGTCACGGGAAAAGGTACCTTAGGACAGTTGACGTCAATCTGAAACGACGTCATACATTGGAGAAGACGGCATTATTAATTATGAATTTCGCGGAAAAAATACCATTTTATTGTCAAAATGTGTAACAAAATCACATTTTAGTTATAAGAAATTGATTATAGCTGTAAGTTCTTTTTAATTTAGCAAAAACTAAAATGTAACTTAAATGACCGAAGTTACCTTTTCCCGAGACGTGCCCCATTATAATGAGTTGTTTATAAACAATGGTGGCATATTAAAAACAATGGCGAAACTCTTTGATGCTTACTTGATAGAGTGACCGGTGTTATTACTGAATAAAAACTTCTTACCAATAGTTCACTTTGAAATCAGTAAAAAATATGCAGTCGATGATAGCTTCATTCATTATATACCCATGAATGATTTTAGCATCGTTAATCAGCAAAATTGATACAACTCGTCAGATAAGAAATTCCGTATCGAACTATGTACAGCTTTCTGTGTTGTATGTGACGTCATATACTACGACTCACTAGGTTGTCGTTATTTTCCCGCACACAACGAACTCCAAAATAGGAAATTTCCGTCGCAGTTTTATAAACGTTACGTTTTTTACGCCATTTATAAATTATCTACGCCATTCATAAATTTACTATCGCGTTACTATTTTTATTTCTGCTAATATGTAAACCACGTTTTCAACTAAAGTTTTATTGTTTGGTTTATTTAAATTTGTTTTGAGCGAGTAGAGTATATAGTAAAAGGAACATTATGACAGTATGCATTCTGTAGGCTCGTATTATTTCTCGTTGCGTATGTAACCACATCGCGCTCGACCTTCGGTCTCGCGCGATATTGTTTACATACCAAACTTGAATAACACAAACATACAGAATGCATACTGTTGAAATAATCCATATATATCTTGCACCTGCTACCTGCTCTTCAAAATCTCTTAATATGCTTTTCAGAGACAGTCAAAAACAGCTTGATTGGCAGTGCATACTGACAAAAAAAAGAAAATTGGCCCTAATGATTAATGTGACTGGTGAACAAAAGGCAAGTTTTGCAGCTGGTATAAAACACGTGGAAATAATAATTTTGATTTTTGTCTATAATTCAAATTTCTAGAATTCGTAGCAGCTGCTAATGCGACACTATAAACTCCCGATTTTAGCAAAACGTTGCTGTATGTTCTATCAAAACTTGAATCCGTTTCTAGATATCTGCACACAAATAAAACAATTTTTACGTTTGAACCTTGGGAAATTAACATGAATAAAACTTTTCCTGAAACGCTTTATGTGTCAAAAACAAAAGGTCAAAATTCTAGTACGTTTTTATGCAAATATCAAAGATTCTATAATGACCGTCAATAGAAAGGTATCACTTTTACCGTAGCTTTTTTTACATGCAATTTGATGAAATTCCTACCTTCGGTATGGTAAGGTATAGGTGGTACATCATTTTCGGATAACTTAAAGTCTTATAAGGCATTGTTGCACTGCTGCTAATATATTTTATACATGTAGAAACAATAAAATCAACCAGGAAAAATACACAACAGCAAAATGGAAAAAGCATGTTAAAGGCTTTCCGAGCTTTCTTCGAGTCTCGGAAAAAAAGTTTGAAATTTTCCATTTTCTTTTTTTACGCACTTGACTGTTTCATTGGTCAAAGTCTGAAATATGTCAGCAGACGGATTTCTGGAACTATGCAAAAAACACGAAAATAAGCTTAAGATTGTCAACAAGGATATGTTTGTTCAAGACTGTTTCCAATTCTGTCATAAGTTTAACCTTGAATTCTCTTGAAGTTATTCATATTTTCTCAATCAGTTTAACATTGGTAGTAATGACCAAGGTGGTTACTTCTTTAATGTAGATTTTATTTCACTTATACTCTTTCAGCGGTATAAATTGTATCACAACAACATCATTTTCCTTCGATTTCGATACCTCCTGCTGACTGGTCGGCTGCACCCGATTACTCCTGCTCCACCACCAGCTTTGAACTGGTCGTAGAGGACGGCGGCGCATTAAATCATTCCAAGTATTCAAGATTGCTTTTTTAAATGTTTCACTGAATGCCAGATAAAGTATCGGGTTTAAAATAGTACTGAGCACCGTCATAATTCGACAAACAACATTTGGCCATTCTAGAAATTTAGAGGTGTCGTCTATCCCAGTTATTTCCTGGAAAAAAGGAAAAAGTATCAGTAAAAACACATCAAAACAAAAGCAAGTCACACATTTTATTAACATTTTTAATAACGTTACAGATTTTTTGTTCCTTGGCGGGCGGTAAACCCCAAGGTTTCTCCTTTTCGTTGATTGTGGTGTCTCATTTGAAATTGATATTCATATAAACAGATGCTCTCTTATTCTCTCTACGTTTTTGCTGCGTTGGGAGGCTGTATTTTCTGAGTGTGGCAATTCCTGATAAGCATATTTTACTTAATATTTGTTTGTTCGTTTAAATAGATGAAACTGGAACGGAACTCTGAAGGTAGCGAATACAACAAAGAATCAAAATATTTCGGGCTTGATTTGATTTAGCCTCTTTATTGGCAAAAAAGGAAAAGCATGTTACCGTCAACTTCGACTAGCTTCGAACAAGAGAAAAAATCAATATTTGCACAGATACGTGTACATGTATTTTACATCAAACACCGACTGATAAATACACTTAACAATGTTCTAACTACACCGATCAAAAAAATAAAATTGCTCCGCATAGAAACGGAGTACAGTCTTCAAATTTGAAACATAACAAGACATGACTTTACGTTTGCGGAGAATATACCCACTACCGACAATTTTGTGACTTTTGGTTTTTACCCTACCTTGATTAAATGCCAGTGGTTTCTTAACGCTTGAAGAAAATTTAATAATTGTTTCACACAAAGAAGTGGAAGTGATTTTTCTTATTTTATATCAAGTTTGAAGTCTATATCCCGAATCATTGATGAGAAATTTAGAAAATATGATCGGTGTAGTTAGAACATTGGTTAAGTGTAATTTACGTCTGATGAAGCGGGAAAGTTGAATTGACAAAACGATGTTCATTGTTGATCGCGGATTCAGGGTTTAGCCACACTTTATATCACACACCGCTAACACTAGAATCTTTAGAAAAGGGTATTTTCAGTTCAACATCAAGGAGAATAAGCACACAGCGACAAAAATGTGATTGACAGCAAAATCTTGTCAGTAAGTCTGCTGATAGGAGCGGCAGTTCTAACAGTAGTCTCATGGCAAAAAAAAACGTGATTGGCGTGCAACAAATGTTTACATAGGTCGTTCACTGGGTCAATGTCTAATTAAAACGAAATGTGTAATAATTAAATATCACTGATACGGGGAAACACTTTCAGCAGTATTGGAGTAATGACATGTATTCAGCATTTTATATTTGACACGTATTGCGTCCTCTGTTTTTTGCAGAAATCATATTCTCGTATCTTTTATCAATATATTTAATTTTAAGTTCCATCCTGTGTTCTCTAGATTAGGACAAACCAGATCGTTAATTTTATACTACAATATCAACATACCGCATCAAAATGTCGATAAACAGTATTTTAAATACACACCGGCGGTAAGGATTCACAAAACTTGCTATCATTTCAAGTAGAAATACACACTAGAGAAGCAGATGTGTCACTATTAAATGCGTTTCCAACGTTCCTTCATCACCTACTTAAATCTCAATCAGAGCTGTTGTTAAAGAAACCCTACGAATGCCTTTGAGGATCATAAATATGCATTTCCACTATGCATTATGAACAGACTCAATCCAACCGAGCGTGCAATATTTTGACTAGCTGACCTATTCGGTAGCTTTCAGTGTTATTTTTATCTAGTTCATTATTTCGCATGATATGCCTTACTCAAGCAAACCTTGACTTCCTGTTTAAAACATCCGTTTTGATCTAATTGCACATGCCATTTTACATGTACGTCTGATGCTTGTTTTACATACTTAAAGAAATTAGAAACGCAACTTCTTTAAACACGAAATATATTTCGTGATTAAAGAAGTAGCGTTTTCAATTTATTTTTTCATATAATATGTATTTAAAGAAATTAGAAACGCAACTTCTTTAAACATGAAATAGATTTCCTGTTTAAGGAAGTTGCGTTTTTAATTTTTTAAGGTATAGTTCATGATCAAATATCATGAGAATATATTTAATAAATTTTAAAATTTTAAAGAGACATTGATATAATCATTATATACATTGCAATCATATAGATGTCTGTAGGCGTGATGGCCACGTATCCACTTGAAATAAAAACACGATGGTAGTTATATGGCGTGATCATAGAAACTTCAGATGAGAGATATTTTCGAAACCATTCAGTGGCGAAAGGTCCCAAGATCAAAGAATGGTATTGCCCTTTACGAGAAAATAATGGGCGTAACTCAACAGAATAGATTTTATTACCCGTGATCGGAGAATATAAATTTTCCATATTTATAAGAAAGAAGTTTATCATTAAGGTTATTGAATAGTAAGCAATACAAAATATTGTGCAAAGAAAAACAGTTTTCGTTGTTTTGCAATAGAAGAGAAATATAATTACTTGTAACAGTGTTAAAAGATAGTTCTCACGATTTCGGAGGAATATGTGTGTAGAAAGTAGAGAGGGAGTGATTGATCATAAGAAAAATTTTTTTTACTGATTTATACGGGTCATATGACAGCTTGTACAAAACATGCATACAGTTATACATTTGTTTTTTATAAAAAGGCATGAATAAAAGGGTGGTGCAACTATCGGTCTTCAAATAGAAAACGGACTTGGTTTGTGAACTTACATTTTTAATATTGCGATACCACTAATTTATCATTTTGATCGTAAATTGTTTCTGTTTTAATCTTCATCATTGTATAACCTTGCTCTCAACTCGGCACTAAGTTCTGCCATGTAAGGAGGCAGGTTTTATTGGATTAGGCCATTCCTGATATAGTTCTCTTAAGAAAGCAAAGGTGTAGCAGTGTAAGGAAATAATTGGCTGATCAATTGCAAATGGATTACCGTCATTCCAAAAAGCACAAAATATGGTGTCCAAAGAATAACAAACGTCGCTGTGATACAGATGAGCATTTTCAGTATTTTGATCATTCTCGCTGAGAGCATTTCGGCAACCCTGTCGTTCGGCTGTTTCTGTGATATGGTTGTGTTCGTCATCCTCGTTCTTC
Organism: Corbicula japonica; assembly: GCA_038501625.1. Taxonomy (NCBI): domain Eukaryota; kingdom Metazoa; phylum Mollusca; class Bivalvia; order Venerida; family Cyrenidae; genus Corbicula; species Corbicula japonica. The sequence continues at coordinate 103,160 of JAZAYU010000817.1, forward strand.
GAAAACGCCTACCATGCATGTATACGAAGAAGACCAATTTTGTGTAACAAACTGTTAAAATAACTAACGGTCCAAGAAACGCCAAAACGAAAACACAGGTCGCATATACTGTCTCAAAGTGATCAACGATCCCCTCGGATCCGCATGACTTGAAAGTTTTGTTCGAATGATCATCGTCCGTTGCGATGTATACATTATACTCGTAAAGTTGTGGGGCTGAGATGACGAAAGAAGTTATCCAAATGCAGGCAATTATCGTTAAGGCGCCACGGCGGTAAATGTGTTTTTGAAGAACGATCGCTCGAAACCTGTCGATCGCTATGGCGACAATAGTCAAAATGGCGGACATGACACTTAGGAGAGGGATGAACATAGTCATCTTGCAAGTTGTGTCGTCTGAAAATATAAATGGATTATAACAGTATAAAGTCTACTGGCTCGTACCATTCGAGTTCTGTCTGTAAACAATAGCACACAAGATCGAATGTCGGTCATGACGTGGTTTACCTACGAATTGAGAAATGATTCGAACCAAAAGAATGCATAATTCATTAGGTTTCGTGTATTTGATACCCGTCTGTCCAATACAATTAAAAAAAAAACAACAAAATGTTGACATATTGGTTTGCTGTATAGTAATATGAACACTGGTACAGTTTTTACGGCATAAGAATAGTGGTTTCATTATAAATAGAAAAGAGACGAGACTTTTCAAAAACGTCTTAAAATTCGGTATGTGCCGGAATGTAACGGACAATAAACAACGTATTATGATGTCGTTATGTCGTTGCAAAGACAAAGGAGTGTGTAGTGGTATGGAATTAAAAAAAAAACATACTGTGTGATCTGGCTCAATGTACAAAATAATTTAATAATTTAAGTAAACATATTACAGTTTAGTAACAAAAGAAACTTACCGCCATAGAAATCTTCTTTGTATGATACCGCGTTTTTCAGATCAATCGGGCTAACAATTCCGGCGTGAAGGATGTCCCCTGCCGCAAGGTTGGTCACCAATATATCAATAGATGCCCTGTACCGCCCGTACTTCAACACAGCAAATATAATCAGTAGGTTGAGGATCACATCTGTGGTACATTGATATAATTCAAGATGACTATTATTAAAAAGTAATATAAAATTATGAATAAAATCTCTTTCTACTAAAACAGAGCCAAAACGAGACCCATTAGAACTTTGGGTGAGCATTTGAAAATACTAAACGCTTTTAATAAATGTGCTTGATATTATATAGAAATGCGAATGTTAAATATTGATCATAGAGGTTAGTCTCAGAAAATTTTAAAAGACATGCTGACAATATTATTGATTTCTTTGGGCATCTCTGTATCCTCCAAGTGGAAGGTCATTGAGTAAGCGTCTTATGTCTGTAAATACATGTTCTATCCTAAAACTTGATTTTCAATACATTTAGGCCTATTTTATTACGATGGTTTTAATGTCCAAGCGTTGAAATTGTTTAATCAATCAAGCATATGCATCCTGTTTTTGTTTCATTTATGTCTTCGGATTTCCCTGTGACACAAACAAGTTATATTTTCATTTCTCATGGCAAAGCTCTAGTTGGTAAAGTTCCTAATTGTTCATTATGTTTTCTTTGTGTCATTGTTTTCTCATTTAGAGTGATCCCATTCTTTAATCTTGATACCAATTTACCGATGATGAAGAAACAGTATTTATCTGAAAATGTTGCATTGAAGGTTTAATATTCACCGTAATATGCACAACATCATTTGGGATAAACTTAAACTTTGTTCATTTTTCTTGTTTAAATATTAAGTTGGGTATAGCCCGGAGGTAAGCGGCGTGGCCAGTTATATGCATTACCATTTCTGCCCATGTTAAGGCTCAATTTAACCGAGGATGAAACATGTTCATATTCATTGTGTTTGAACTCTTTCAAAGGTCTTGTTCTTTACCTTAATATAATATGTTCGAAATTACAAGTTATCCTTACAATAAAAAAGAGTTCAAATTTTATTTTCTTTATATCATTTAAATCACTTTTTTATGCATAAAGTAATTTACTGGTTTACTGTTTACTTATACCAATATGTAATTAAATTGCAGTTTGAATATTAAAATTTATTTTTATGATCACCAGGTAAGGTAACTTTCACGTTTTTCATAGACTTATGTAATGAAATATGATCGCGACATGAGAAGTTATTCACCTTTAATATTATCAGAGACTACTGTAACTAAGCAACAATAAAAACAAATCATTGAACAGGATACAAATTGGTTCTTTGTGCTGAATTCTTCAATTATTATGATGGTTGGAAAAATGATTTAAACTAACAAGGTAATTCAGATGTTTGAGCATGAACTTAAGAATAATATTTTGTTGAGAGAACGTATGAATGTTGATAAACTTATATACTGAATAAAAATTAAAACTTTATCAAGTATCTTCTTTTGCTGATATTCTCATTTAGATATTTTAATTAACTAAGAAAAAAAAATAAAATGGTATTTAACTTGTAACAGTACTGTGAACATTTAATGTTAAAAATGTGCGTCTATCGTGCGTCCGTCTATCGCGTATTGTGCGTCCGTCTAACGTGTATCGTGCGTCCGTCTAACGTGCATTGTGCGTCCGTATATGCATTATGTATCATGTATATGTATCATGCATCAAACGTTTTAATTTTATCATGCAAACGTTATTAAATTACTTGTTTATTCAAATTAATGTGATTTAATTTCAACAATTCATATATATTTTGAAAACATATTCACATTTTATAAATCGTCCACAAATTATATGAATCGGCAATGTCGTGTATCGTTCGTTTACCGTGTATAGTGCGTCCGTCTATCGCGACTCGTGCGCCCGTCTATCGTGTATCGTTCTTCCGTATATCGCGTATCGTGCGTTTCGTTTGTAACCTTAAACGTTCACAGTACTGTATTTTTATTTGTTTTAAGATTTATTGTTACTTAAATAATCTTCTACACAAAGACCTAACAACTTACCTTACAATTGAAAAAAAAAAAGATTTTAAAAAGCTACAATTTCAGTTGAAAATGATGGAATAGGCAATTGTTGGAAATGTTTGCGTTGTTTATCGAGGACTAGTTCTTTATTAATAAATAATTTTTGATTTCATTCACCACAAGAACTGCAGAAATTGACTTTATAAATAAATGGATGTAAGTACTTTGAGAACCACCAACTTCTTTCTGAAATCATAACAACAGATAAATAGGATACTTTGAAAGGCACCGAATATGACAAAAAAGAAACTAATACGGGCTCGGTTCGATTGAGCCTGTTCTTTGGAAGCAATGGAAACGCATATTACTGCCTACGTCGCCTATCCACGGGCTAAGCGCAACTTATTATTTACATCGATTAACAGTTCAATTTAAATCAACTCCAAACGATGGTATGCATATGACGGTGAACAAGGAACCTTCAAAAAGAAAACAAGTACCCTGTGGCTGCAGATTTAAGAGAACCTGTTTTTACAATGATTTCAGACTTTTCAAATTTGTTCAAAGAAAGTGTTTCAAATTGAATTGTTTTCTTATTTTTGCGAAATTACAGGTGGGAAAGCAGATACATATATTTCGTTGGCAGTGTTAGTGAAGCGTTGTCTGCTGGATGTGGCCATACCTGATATGCATATTTCTTTTCTCTGAGTATATATATGTTGTCAGAGGAAATTGCAATTGCGAGTAACGTGAAATTGAAACACTGCAACCGTGAAATTTCATCCCAGCAATAGTCAAATGTAACATTAAATTGCTTATTTTGTATTGTAGCTGAGAATGTCGATAAAAACTTATTAAATATAAATAATAGAATAGGAATATTGCAGTTAATTTTTCTGAATACAAATTCATATTCTGTTTCAGCTTAGAAAAAAACACAAGGTACATTGAAAATATTTAAATATGCACTAGTAAATGCAACAAGAATAATTTTAAAAGTACTGCATTTATAAGGAAAGTAAATAAAAATAATAAGATGCATATTTAAGCATATGAATTCTAATTTTTAGACATAATAAAGTATGTGAGGCATTTATAACTAAATAAAAATACGTAACCGATTTCTTCTTCGTGGTGCTTTTATGTGCGTTTTGTCAAAATATTTTTGTATGACACTGAGAATTTTAAAATTTCGTGTTCTATTTTAAGTTGCCTTTTTTCGGATACACTTATTTTCTGAAATATGAAAACTCATCATATATTCGCGGTATTCGTGAGGTAATCGATTCGCGAATATTAGCGAAAACATTAGGCCGAAAACTAAAACGTGAATAAAATCAGTTCTACAGTATCTTATTATCTAATGAATGATGGTATGTTTTGGATTATTTTGGGTATTTTGGTAATAAGAAATTTATCAATTTGCAGAATACATGCATTATGTCGTTTTACTTTCGACGCCCATTTTACATATTGATTACGAGTTTCTTAGAACGATTATCGCGAGCAGCAATGGTGTTAAAACAAGCTGCGTCACTAAAACGACCCATAACCATATAAATGTAAATCTTAATCTCTAATATTCTAAAAAGAATTCTCACGATTTTCAGTGAGTTTTGTCGACAATAAAAAAATTAAGAAGTCAGCAAGTTAATTCATTTATAGTTTTGCTTTCATTGACCGTTTATCTAATATGCACAGTTACCCAACATTGAAGAGTGGTGTTCTACGAGTATGGTCAAAACTTATATTTTGACTAGACACATTTAGCGAGACCTAAATCTAAGCGAAAGTATCAACATTTTTATTCCGGATATATACTATTAGGTTGCCATTCATACACAAATCATTGAGGTTGTCCTTTAAGCTGGTGAACGCGGTTTATCCAACATGCATACAATGATGACAAAAATAATATCGCGTCATCGAATCATATTTTCTTGGCATGGTGTTATGCCCTGAAATTTAGTGTAAATTTCTTTGTAAATTTTTGAAACTTTATAAGTTTAAAATAAATTATATATTTGAAATTATTAAATTCTATATTAAAATCCCTACTTTTTGGGGGAAATCATTTTGTTGAATTTTAAAGTTTATTCTAAGTTGCTTTTGACAATCTGTGGTGTTAATAGAGAAGATAATTCTTATTGTTCGACTGGTTGACACTTCTCAAAATTCTCTTTTAAGTTTGACAACTAATCAAGAGAATAAAAGAGGTGTTAGCCAGTTGTTTTCTTATCAGATGCCATAAATAATTTTAATTACTATTTTGAGACTTAGTGTCGTTCTCGGGGCAATTATTAATCAGACAAGCTTCTGGTCCCTAAGCCATGATTTTCACAGCTCCGCCTTCGGGAAATCGGACGTGCTCATTGGTCAAACACCACCAAACCCGGGTCGCAGTTCGATCCTTTATAAGATCGCTTTTTCCAGTCAGTCAACACATCTGCTGTGACTGTTTACGTGGTATTACATATTAAATAACTGGAAAAAGGATCTTAACTTCTTATTCTTAATTTTAGGTAAGCGACTTTAGTATTTTTATTTTACATATCGTTATATAATGTGTTTGATAATTCAACAGCTATTTTTGTATTGTATTTTACAAGTATATGTTAAACATATTCACGGACTCCATGTGTTAACAACATACGAGAATTCTATTTATTGCGATTTCTCAGTTATTGCTATTTACTATTCTATCTAAGTGGTTTTGCAAGCATTTAATATTTCTTTCAGGAAATATTACGTTAAGTAGTTAATACGAGAATGTCCGTTATATGTATATATTTCTATTATCAAACAGGTTGTTGTGTAAAACAGTACATATTAAGTATTGCAAATTGACGCATTCTTAAACAAATTTGATTGTAATAACATTGTTTATATAGTCAGGGTATTTTGATAAAAACTTGTTAAAAAGTTTATTACATTACATTATTGTTAAATTCAGGTTTCATTATGTATTATGTGTAATGTTAAATGCATAATGTGTATATCGCATGTATGGCTTAAAACATATTTTATTAGAATTGTTTCTTTCATATTATAACACATCTGCTGTGACTGTTTACGTGGTATTACATATTAAATAACTGGAAAAAGGATCTTAACTTCTTATTCTTAATTTTAGAAATCCCCATTGAAATTTGTGTTGTGCGCATCAGCATAATACGTGGTGGGTACGGAAGAAGATCCCAACCTCCACATAAGACCAAGCGAGATATGGTGTTAACCTCCAGACCGTCAAACTACAACCTACGGTCACAGGGCAGTGAACAACAACAACAGCAGCAACAGCAGCAACAACAACAACAGCCAAACGGGCTACAACAACAACAGCCGAACGGGCTACAACAACAACAACAACAACAGCCGAACGGGCTACAACAACAACAGCAGCCAAACGGGCTCCAACAACAACAACAACAGCCAACACAGCTACTTCAGGCACAAATTAACACAATGTCTCACGCCTTCAGGCTTGATAACTTTAGCGGCAACAGTTCGGAAGACATCGTCAGCTACTTACGCCGCTTTGACCAATATCGGGCGTGCTTACAGTTACGGGATGAACAAGCCTTTGCAACGCTTGCCTGGCACTTAGACGGGAATGCACGCTTATGGTTTGAGTCACTCAATCCCCAACCAAATGACTTGGACGATCTCAAGGAGTCACTTACTCGGAAGTTTCGGAAGGTAGAACAGGTCAACCTCGACATTTATACAATGAAGCAAAGATCTGATGAAAGTATCGATTCATTCTTAACACGATTAGAGGCGGAAACTTACAAACATCCTATTGGACAAACAATCCAGGTGCAAATAGCTCTCAGAGGGATGGACAGACCAGTGGGTGCGGCAATCAGTACTCACGCACCAAAGTCTTTGGATGAAGTGCGCCAACTGGTGAATAATATGGGACAGTTTAAACAACCGGAAGTCAATGCCGCTCTACCGTCCAGACTGGAAACCACCATAGAAATACTTACAGCAGCGGTAGCAAAACTAGCAGCGAGTACGGAGACGAGACCACAGAACGACTACGGACGAACAAATCAAGAAGGATGCTCAAGATGTGGAGGTAGGTGCTATAATCGTGCATCTTGTAAGGCAATTGGTCAGAAATGCAATAAATGTGGTAAACTTAACCATTTTGCAAATAAATGCCGTAGTTCGAAAAGAGACCAGTCCGCTAGCGGGCGCGACCAGCCTAGAGGTGACAGGCGGCGCGAACAATCACGAGACAGAAGGGATCAGTCTAGGGATCGTTCACAATAGGGACTCGCGCCTGTCTGCCGGAATGATAAAGTCACTCCAGTAGATGGGCACAGTGAAACTGGCAAAGGCATTTTAAAACCATTCGCGTCTGTCCCCGTGCATATACAACAGTCAAGTAGTGCTAAACAATCAAACAGTGTTTCATTCTCAAAAGAAGTGCCCGTTTTCGATTCGATTGAAAACCAAGCTCATATTTGTGCTAACTTTACAGCTTATATGACCAAAAACACAGTAAATGTGTCGGTAAATAGTAGGAAAACAAATGCTTTGTGTGATACTGGTGCCTCTGTTTCTTGCGTAGGCAGTATTTTCTTTGATAAAGCCTTCCCCGTTGTAAAACCTAAAATCAATTCTTGTTTGATAAGGTCTATAGTCGGCGTAGGAAATACTCATCATGAAGTTTTAGGTGTGACTGAGTTAGATGTTAATTTTGGGGGGCTTACTATTTGTATACCTTTTTACATAGTGAAAGATCTTCACCATTCGTTGATATTGGGACATGACTTTATGGTAAAACATAATGTACAAATTGATTTTGCCACCAAACAAATGATCATACAGGATGCTATGAAAGTATGTCATCTTACCACAAACACCGGCTTTGCCAGGACTACGAAACCTACTGTTTTACCACCTAATTCGGAAATAGATATTCCAGTAAAAATTGCTAGGGTTGAAACAAATAATGTTGTTCTTTTAGAACCATTGGCTAGTTTGTCAATCAAAACATTATCATTATGGGAGCAAAATGTTTAGTTAAAGTCAAAAAAGGAAAAGCAATAATTCGGCTTATCAATCCTACCGAACAGGAAGTAAGATTAAAAAGCAACAAAATTTTGGCAGTTTCTTCAGAAATAAATCCAGAAACGATTTTTACATTATATGGATCTGAAATAAGCATGAGTGAAACAACTTCAAACACACAAAACGAACCGAAATCTTTTAAATTCAATTTAGAAAACTCAGATCTTTCCCCTTCAGAAAAAGAACAATTGATAAAATTGCTCGACTCCAATTCCGATCTGTTTTCAACGGGACTTCATGATTTAGGCAAAACTCATTTAATTACTCACAAAATTGATACAGGGGACGCACCACCGGTAAAACTCCCGTTCTATAGGCAAACACCTGAAAAAAGACGGATAACTAAGGAATGTGTTGAGAAATGTATGGAACAAGGGTTAGTGAGAGAAAGTTTTTCTAATTGGCATTCCCCAGTAGTTCTTGTGAAAAAAGCAAATTCAGATGAATTCAGATTTGCAGTAGATTATAGAAAACTTAATAAAATTAGCAAACAACAAGCTTATCCTCTTCCAAGACTGTCTGACATCTTTGATGCCATTGGAGAAGCAAACGCTCAATATTTTTCCTCATTAGATCTAGGCAAGGCCTTCTGGCAGGTCCCACTTGATGAGGACAGCAAATCAAAATGTGCCTTCATAACTTATGACGGAATTTTTGAGTTTAATTCAATGCCTTTTGGACTTTCGGGGGCTCCTGCCACCTTTCAGGCTCTTATGATGAAAGTACTCAAAGGAATATGTTGGAAATATGTGCTATGCTATGTCGATGACGTGGTCATCTTCTCTTCGAGTTTCGAAGAACATTTGAGTCATTTAGAAGAAGTTTTTAATCGTTTGAGGCAAGCAGGGTTAAAATTATCTCCTCAGAAGTGTCATTTTGCTCAGAGAAAATTGTATTACTTAGGTCACGTGATAAGTAAATCAGGGATTCAAACTGACGAAAGAAAAGTTGAAAAGAAATATTAAATGCTTGCAAAACCACTAAGATAGAATAGTAAATAGCAATAACTGAGAAATCGCAATAAATAGAATTCTCGTATGTTGTTAACACATGGAGTCCGTGAATATGTTTAACATATACTTGTAAAATACAATACAAAAATAGCTGTTGAATTATCAAACACATTATATAACGATATGTAAAATAAAAATACTAAAGTCGCTTACCTAAAATTAAGAATAAGAAGTTAAGATCCTTTTTCCAGTTATTTAATATGTAATACCACGTAAACAGTCACAGCAGATGTGTTGACTGACTGGAAAAAGCGATCTTATAAAGGATCGAACTGCGACCCGGGTTTGGTGGTGTTTGACCAATGAGCACGTCCGATTTCCCGAAGGCGGAGCTGTGAAAATCATGGCTTAGGGACCAGAAGCTTGTCTGATTAATAATTGCCCCGAGAACGACACTAAGTCTCAAAATAGTAATTAAAATTATTTATGGCATCTGATAAGAAAACAACTGGCTAACACCTCTTTTATTCTCTTGATTAGTTGTCAAACTTAAAAGAGAATTTTGAGAAGTGTCAACCAGTCGAACAATAAGAATTATTTTCTCTATTAACACCACAGATTGTCAAAAGCAACTTAGAATAAACTTTAAAATTCAACAAAATGATTTCCCCCAAAAAGTAGGGATTTTAATAGAGAATTTAATAATTTCAAATATATAATTTATTTTAAACTTATAAAGTTTCAAAAATTTACAAAGAAATTTACACTAAATTTCAGGGCATAACAATTGCATCGTTGTCTCGTGACATCGCATTGTACTTTCGCGATCATATTGCGTCGTGATTTTTTACATGTTTGTGGTCTCACTCTTTTGAAGGTAAGCGTAAACTATTGTTTTTCTTTCTATCTGTTCGATATGTAGTCATTCGAGTAACTTTTCTCTTATTGCGAGGCATGGTTTTCTGATTTTTGTTTATATTTGACTTTGAAAACTAATTGTTTCTTGCCTGTTATCAAAATAACTTGTTTTTATCTTACCTGTTTATACGAAAGTTTTAAAAAGATTGTTTTCCTAAAAGCATCCTTAATGTATTGGATAATAGTTTGTTAGTAACAAAAGTTGAAGAAAGACACAATTTCTGATTTTAGAAAGACTTTTACTTTTCTTCTTTAGTTTTATTGACCAATCAGCTAATTTTTTCTCTCTAGCTAGTTTTATATAAAAACCGGGAAGCAGCTTTTAAATTTATTTTGTGTACGCCTGTCTGCAAACGAGATAACTTAAACGCGGAAATACGATGCGTTGTCACGAAACCAGGATGTGAGTGGGAAACATTAATATCGCGTCCCCAGATCATTTGTGCCCCCAGAAGGTTCCTATATGAATATACAAGTACACATTTTCTTTGTTAATTGGGGAATTAACTCCAAACTATCCATCAACTTAACAAGGTATCCTGCAAAAGCAAACTTGCAAATACAAGTTATTCGTATGGCAATGACGCGCCTTCATTTGGTCAATACGACATTCATGCCGATCTGTCAAAGGTGTGCCGATATTCACCCGATGATGATATGGCCCTCGGCATGAAAATAGCATACCGCTCTTGCTTACTTACGTCACTAGTCACGGTACCGACTGACACATTCACTCTGACTTATTTCATTATAATGTTTAGCTTTACATAGGAAGAATCATTATAAATGTTAAGTGTTTGACATAAAATACGTCTAAATGTCGTTTTAAGATAATACTTTATATTTTGCATGTTGGTTATTTAACATAAAATAAGTGAAATGGTCGTTTAAGAATAATACCTTACATTTTGCATGTTACATTGTGTAAGTGTTAAGCATAAAATACGTCTAATTGTCGTTTTAGGATATAAATATCTTTTTTTTTCATATTCATTGTTTAACATTTAAAACGCCATAAATGTGATTGTCTTTTAACAATAGTTACACATAATTTACTAACCCGAAGTTCTAATTGGTCATTTGTTCCGTATTTTTTCCCGTGAACGCCATTAAATTAAATCTTTATTTGTGATCAGTTGCCAACAACAGTCTTCAAATAGAGATTTGATCTTGTAATAGTTGAATTTGTAAGAATTAGGCAAGAGTTCTCTTAAATTTTGCTTGAAATGCATTTCGCGCAATTAAATGTCGAGCAACCAGAAAATTGCGCTAAATTGCTTGTTTTCTAGGATGCCTCGTTAGTAGGAGAAACATAAATTTTACTTTATCAGCAGCATTTGTTTTTTTTTTTAATGTTTTTGTTTAGTTTGCGTCTTCTAAATTATTTTAAGTTATCAGGAGGTGATTTTCCAAGAGCATGGCGGAATATTATAAAAAAGCGCGTATTTCCGGGCGATCTGACGACGACATTGTTGACGTTTTCATGTTGGTGATAGCTCGCTTAAATATTGACTGCTTTTAAAACGCAGTCCGAATGACGTAAAATTTTGGCATTCGTATACCGCGCTTTGACGTTGGGAAGTTTGGCTCTTTTACCAGTAGAAGTTGTGTTTATATTAACAGGCATTTGCTTTATAAAGCACAATGGCAATGGCGTGCGCCGCCTGCGTGTTACCATGGTTATTCAAATATGCACCGCGTTTTTTAAATCGATTAAATATATGAATATGTTAGCTCTGTTTGTTACGTTTGTGTTCTGGTTGAATTTAGTATATAATTTATTATGAACGTGTTTCAAATAAAGATACTATAACAAAGTATACGTTATTTTGGATCATCCCTCGTAAGTTATATGATTCAAGTTTACTCAAAGTTGTGTAAACCGTTAGACGGAGATGATACTGAAAACTTCTATTTAGAGAACACCAGTTAAATATTTTCTAACGCATTCCAGAGGTTGACCTACGAGTAAGTTTATTCAATAGTTTTCTAGCAGCTCACAATCAAAATTTACCGTTTTTAACAATGTACTTTTTAAATTTGATTTTTTATGACATTTCAAAATATATAATACAATAATAACACATTGCCATGGGCTTTATATTGAGTTCTCTTTTAATAATTTAAACTTACCTATAACACACAGGCTGAGCATGGCCCCCACGTAAGCCGGATGTCTGCCGATGTCACTATCACTTAGGCCAGGTGACATATTATCTTACGGAATCAGCTACCTGTTGAAAATGTATATGTGGTAGGATTTGCATTTGACCATCGCGATCGTCCGGAATATATCCTAAAGTTCAAAATAAAATATTTTACAAATACGTAAAATCTTCCAATATAATTTATAAATGAATTCAACTCTTTTATCGAATTTTCGAACCCCTGTTGTTTTCAAGAAAAATACAGAAATTATGCTGTTTCAGTTACATCCATTTTGAAAGCGTATTATTCCATTACATTATATCAAGAATGTAAAATTAAAATTTAAAATTATTATTTTATTTATTCAATATTTTTAATTCATATTTTGTATAATCCGTGATCGTCTACTCTACCTTGCAAAGCTATCTACAATACATCTATAACCTGTATGACTTCCTTGAATGCTTGTTATCGCGTTTATATACGCTGTCGTCTATGCGTATCGGCAACCAGTGAAACGTCTTACCGTAAATAATCTTCGTCTTACAGGCAATAACCGTAAGACATAAATCCACTCTATTATAGGATCGGCTCATTACATTCACCTCTGTTATAGGCTGAGACTACTTTGAACTACTTTAACCTTAACCATAATAAAAGATAGTTCACCAACTTATTTTAAAAATGCTTGGGTTTCTTCGGTTTGAGAATGGTAGATAGTGATGATTTCTCTCATTTGTTTTACAACAAATTTTCAGATTCAAAATTATAAGTGTTTACAATTTGGCTTTCGAGTTTGAAAAAAAAAAACTCTTGACGTAGAGCCTTTCACAGAGATGTAAATTTAGTGTAAGGATCGACAACTCTGTGAAGGTGAATAACTAAATTCAACAATTTTTTAAAAGGTTGAAAATCTATAATAACATGTATAATGAAAAGGTAGAGGGTTTCATGATATACGCATTTATTGGTAGGTTAAAACATTTGGATATTTTGATGGTTTCAATATGGACATCTATCAGAGGAAGAACTATTTCTATATCAGCTAGTAAAGCGTTTGATAGTGTTCAATCACCCCAAGAATATACTTCCTGTATTTCTGGTTTAGAGTTTTGCCTTTGGCGTAATCTGGGACACGCTTGTGTTACATTCACAGATCCTCTGTCAAAATTCTACTCTGTTTAAAGTTTGTATAATTTAGCCGTTCAGGATTTACACACGTTTAACAACCCAACAGTTTTCCATACCCAAATGAAACCATCGAATATCGATTCAATCCTTAAATGGGTTTAACACTTTCAATTTACATAAACCGCTTACAGGTGTTCCTTTGTAAGGTGCAGGTTTTCAGATTGTATGAGGCCCGAGTTTGGAATGCGTACATTTTAAAATACCAGATACAGTTGAATTCCTAAAACGTTTAATGCACGTACACTTGTTTAAAACAAAACAACAAAAAAAGAAAATCAAACAACAGAACTAAAAAGTTTTGAAGGATGTGTTATGATTTTCTGAAAATTGATATTTTTACAAACTGATTGGATTTTAGTCAGGTCAATCTGTGGTTGGACCGGGAAAAAATTAGGACACAAACAATTCATGCAAAATCTTATAGGAAATATATCATCATTAAAGGATATAAAAAGTTCCCATTGATTTCTGTGGTGGAAATGTGATTTTGGGGCATTTTCATGTTTTTGCGATAATTTAAGTAGGAATTTCTGGAATTTCCGTTTAATTGTCTGACCGGAACAAGACGATGATATGCGCATCTCCTCTTGGTACTGATGGTTCCCACCAAGTTTCGTTGAAATCCATCCAGTGGTTGCGGAGAAATAGCGCGGAAACGTAATTCGGACGGAGAGCGTGACGACGTGACACCGTGACGACGTGACACCGTGACGGACGGACAACGCCAAAACAATATCCCCCTCCCGATTTCATCGGCGGGGGATAGTAACCTTATTTATAATTCACCTTAGTTATGTTTTTATGTCACCTTATTTATGGTTAGATTTTATTTTTATTCTAATAATCATTAAGTTAAAGTTATGTGTCATCATTTTAATCCATTCATATTCAAAGTACCGAATATACTCGATAACAGACAATATGCAAGTCGGTTCTTTGTTGATTGTTTTGTATCTTTTGCACTATTGTTCATACTTGTTTAACTGTCTAAATTGAACACATAAATGATTGTGACAGTGATTATTGCAATTACATACTATATTTTCCATTACAATAAAACATTTACCACTTGCAGGTTTTTAGGCTTTCACCGAGTACATCGTAGAAAACAAACAAGTTATACAGATTTGTTGTCAACTGAGTGTACTACATTTCATTTTGACAATCGCCCCATCCCACAAAAACAACAACAACAAAAACATCAAGATTAAGAAAACATTTGTTTTCGTTTTCACATTCTGGTGGTGACAAAGATTTCACTGTAAAACCTAGTTAAGTACTCCGAAGTGTTTAGAGAGTTCGGCCACTCTAAATTGAAATTAAACGTAAACAAATGTATATTTACTTATTTCCTCATCTCACCTTTCCTTTATCAAGCTCGTTTTAATGACCATGTTCGTCTCCAGCGGTATTTGGTTTTCTGAAAATAAAAAAAAATCATTAACACAAAGGTTAAGAGTTCTCTTAAAAGGATAAATTCAATGTAATTAAATGGTTTTGTTGCTTATTAAAAATACCAGAAATTGCCTCCTATGTCTTACTACTATAACCTCATTTCTGTTTTTAACGTTCTCAAATGGTAACAAATCATTTTCAAAAATTGTCTATTTCCCAATTAACTCAATATTATAAACCAAATTTATGTCACTCACCGTCATTCCCTAACTAGTTCATGTGCACTTCCGCAAACTTCGCGTTATCTTCTTGTTTCGTCTTGTACTAACAATATTTTACATCAACTTTCGTATACTCCATCACATATGAGGTAACCAATTCGAAAAAAAATTAATTCCTCAGTATAAAAAAAACTCGTCAAATACACGATAAGCACAAAATCAACATTAAACGTTCTTTTCATATTTTGAGTATGTTCTGTACTGAATGTGAATTGTTTGCGTGTGTGTTCGCGTGCGTGTGTTTATGTTTAGAAACCATAACGTTTATTTGTGAAGTTCATCCCAATGTTACGCTACCCATACTTATTACTAATTCTTTATCCATCGACCCAGGTTACACACTATACAAAGTAAACAGGAGTTACATTCAAGAACCAAGTATCTGGGTTAAAGTCACCTCAACACATACAGGAATGTATTAAAGAACCCAGACCTGGTTTACAGTCTCCTCAAATTATACAGTTGTTACATTCATGAACCCTGTATCTAGATTACTGTAGCATTCAAAAATACCAAGCAGCCGAATTCTCACAAACACCAACTTTGGTTTACAGTCTCCTCTAAACATATCATTCTCGTTTTCAAACATTACATAGAGGATAATTGTTTTTACCAGTGTAACATAGAAATATATTTCACCGAGTGAGTTTCGGAATTCGTATTTTCACGAGTGGCGAAGCCACGAGTGAAAATACGTAATTCCGGAGTTCACGAGTGAAATATATTTCTATCTTTCACTGGATAAAAAAAAAAAAAAAATATTTTATGCTTTTAGAGCAAAATTTGCGTGCATTGACAGAAAAGTTGCAAGAATTGGCGCCAAAACCGCTTGTATATGACATGACGTCATGACGTCAAATATACCAATTTGAGCCCGTTTTCTAAACGTTCTCATTTGGTATGTTATGTACGTTTGGGTACCAACGTGAAAAAATCAGTGAAAATAAAAATGATATTCCACTGTTTGAAAACAGTGAAATACCACTTTTATTTCACCGGGAAAACTCATTATTTCACCGAAAATCATAAAATAAAAGTCTCTGTATTTCATCTGGTAATTGCAAGCGATAAACTAAGCAGAATGGAACCATCGTTACTTAGATGGGATGACTTCACAAATGAAACAAACCGCTCACAGAATAACGTACAAATAAATGTTAGAAATTTTAAATACTGTTTTTCACCAATAATTCTTAGTAAGAGACCATTTATAGAATTTATAAACAAAATGGCGGCCTGCAAAACCGCTTAACTAGAGTTTTTCTGTAAGCGCTACAAAGACAAAACAACCAATAACTAAAATGAATGACGTCATAACCTTAATTAACTAAGCAGGTATCCTACATAAACTCTTCGTTGTAAATGTTCATACTCGGCCATCAAGTCATTTATGTATTAACATTTCAGAGAGTTATTTCGGATACCCTGGTTAGAAACTCGCAAACAATGATATTTTATGTTCCGAGTGGTGAAATGTGTGTATGTTGCGTTTTATTTTTTTTTTTAAATTCAGCTTCACTAATGTTATCTCATTAAACCTTCCAGTAAAAAGTCCATGGTGCCAAGTGCCCCATATTAGACTTTATTCTATGTGTTTTGTTTGGTTTGTATTACAACAACAACATGCAAACGTAGCAAAAATGTTAGTTCAAGCTCCTACCTCGTGTCTTTATCACAGAGGTGCCATCTCTATGATACCACCATCAATTTTCAGCTCCACCCAACCGATATTGTCTACATCACCTAGACGCTCTCAAAAGCGTCCCACAGCAGTTAAAGCGCTGTGAGACTTAGATCCTTAAGATATTACAAATATAAAGGCTTGAAACTCAGGTTCGGGCTCATAAGATAACTTATAGACTTCATTTAACATTTAAGAATAAAATGTAAATTGTCCCGAACCCTTTGTTTCTGAACATGTTAAGTAGTGGCTCATAAGGGGAGAAGCGGATGTAAGACTTTGTATTTGAAGTGTTGGACATTGTCAGCCGAGGCGGAACGGTGTAAGCTGCAGTTCGTGAGGCTTTATGCAACACATATATTGGTTCCAGCGGCGTGATGGTACATGAATGTACTGGTTCGAGCTGCTGTATGCTACATGTAAAGCATGGTTCAAGCGGCCAAATGATTCCTGAAGTCGTGGCTCGAGCGGCCTAAGTCGTGGTTCGAGATGCTTTATGGTATATTGTGATTAACTAATTGGGGACTAATTAAAACAGAAATTGTCCACTTCCTAACATGCTTTTGTGCCATTATGTAATACATTTTATAATTTTAAAGTTTTTGTTGTTTGTAGACTTGCGAGAGCTTTAAACATAAAAACAAATTCATTAAAAAATTTCCAACGACTAACATTGGTTACAGCCATCGGGTTCGTGGTATTATTTGCTCTTGTAATGCAAGTGGTGATTCCAGAAGCCTAATGGGACCTTACAATCAAGTCGTGGTTCGAGTGGCCTTTCGGTGCCTGCCATTCGTGATTGTAAATATCGTTCGTGGTTCGAAAGGCCCTTGTGTTTTCATGGTTCGACAGGCTAAATGGAACAAGTCGTACTTCGAGCGGCCTAATGGTATGCAAGTCGCGGTTCGATTTTTATTTTTTGTTTTGCATCACAGTCTATAGAAAAAATAATTGTAATTTCTATTTTAAGCAGTCATGTGGTCTTAACAAAGCATGTTATTTGGTAATCTAACACGCGGTTTACTTACAAGATTGTTCCTATCATTTTCGAAAAAAAATGCCTAAATCATATGGTATGCTAAAAGGGACTTAAGCATTTTATTTTGACAAACTTCTTTTTAAAAGTATTCAATTTGATAGATAGCATCATGACTTCATTTTAAAACATTTATATAAAGATATTGTTAAATCTAATAAACGACCATTGGCCAGTGAAAAATACTTTCAAAGCTGCATAATATAGAGGATATTTGTTTTTACCAGTGTAAGATAGAAAAATATTTCACCGAGTGAGCTCCTAAATTGGTATTTTCACGAGTGGCGAAGCCACGAGTGAAAATACATAATTCCGGAGATCACGAGTGAAATATATTTCTATCTTATACTGGTAAAAACAAATTTTCTTTTTATTTTATGCTTTTAGTGCATAATTTGTGTAAATTAGACAGAAACATTGCATGAAATGGCGCCAAAAACGACCAAACTTGAGTCCGATTTCTAAACGTACTCATTCGGAATATTATGTGAGTTTGGGTACCAACGTCAAAAAACAGTGAAAATAAAAATGATATTCCACTGTTTGAAAACAGTGAAATACCACTTTTATTTCACCGGGAAAATTCTATATTTCACTGAAAAGCATAAAATAAAAAACGTTTAACAGCGTTTTAATTAATAAATTCATTGAATTGCGTGGTCCTCGAATTAAGTTGGGGAGTATTATACCATATAATGAAACAAAATAAAATTAAAATTATTATAATTATTAAGAAGTGTTATATAAATGCGCATGCTATTAAATCAACAAAACGTGAACAACAAAATTAAGGCTATGACGTCATTCAGTTAGATAAAAAGAAACACTGGCAATCTAGCAGTCCACTGTAACCTTATACCTATTAAGCTGTAAAATATTAATAAATTTAGAGCAGTTAACTATGGAACTGGCCAAAATGCCAGGATTTCTTAATATCCCATGTAACAAGGGGGATAACTCATAGGACTTCTAATGGTCTTGCCAATCTTGAAGCAAGTCCTTCCAGATGCAAGTCCATCTAAGTGACCTTTAAG
The DNA here is from genome assembly GCA_038501625.1 of Corbicula japonica. Classification (NCBI taxonomy): domain Eukaryota; kingdom Metazoa; phylum Mollusca; class Bivalvia; order Venerida; family Cyrenidae; genus Corbicula; species Corbicula japonica. The sequence goes on from JAZAYU010000817.1 coordinate 121,843, forward strand.
CAAGTCCGTCTAGAAGCTAGTCCATGTGTGTGGCATGTTTCAGTCCAGATCACCAGATGACAGGTTTCAAGAAGTAATTGTTTTATTGTGCTCCAATAACCTGCGAGGGAAAAAACACAATTTTAAATCGTTGGAAGAACAAGAAGCATTTTAAAACAAACCAGATGGCAGTACATTCAAAATGGCGGAAATGTATATATATTCACCATATTAATAAAGTTATGGGCGATGTCTCCGACGAGACTAAGTAAGCGCATGGATTACGCAATGTGTACGAACTAGAGAGATGTTCAATAGAACACTTATGTCGCCCAATTGTAACTATTATCGTACAAAAAAGGACATTGTTCAGTCGTATACAACTTTGATCTAAATAACTGGTAACTGCACAAAATATTGTATTATCTAGTGTACATGTCAATTATTGCAGTTATACCCAACCATTTCCACTGACAGGCGGATGAACAACTACATGTATATCCATACAATATTTACATCGCCTTTTCTGGCAAAAGCCTTCGGGATTATAGGCATGCTAGTTTTCAGTAATACTCCCGTTTGTGCGCGTGAGAAGAATTTCTTTTGTATGAATAAACACTTAAGTGCCGTCTAAAATCCTCGTAATCTCATCGGTAAAACATTAACAATATCAACATCTCTGTGAAAAGCAGTTCAATATGTTGTGTTATTTTTAAAGAACTTTAAATTAGGAGGAAATCAATGTTTGTCATCAATTTACACAACCAGGAAATATATGGTCAAACTCTTACAAATATGGCAATATTGTTTACAAAAAAGAACAAACCCATTTGTTGTTCTTCGTGTGCAGCCGTCTTCTTGACTTCGCTTGCTCCTTGCTTGACGCTTAATTCATACGACTTCTGAAACATTTATTACATGCTGAATGCAATAGACATTATTTCATTTAATACATTAAAAAATCTGAATAGTTTTATATTGCTTAAAAAAAATGAAATATGCGTATCAGGAATGGCCACATCCAGCATACACAAAGAATTCACAAGTATCATTTCTGAGAACTGGACCACATTTTTGTCGATCAATTAGTTAATATGAATGCATTAAACCTCGTGGGCAAGAAATTTCGTGTCATTTTCATGGGTACTTAAATGCATGGTTTCGATTTAAAAATAACACTGTCTATGAACAATTATATTTTCGCATGGGTTATAATTTTGATTGACCTTTCCACGAATTTAGGTACCCTGCGAATATTACTCAATTCACGGGACCCGAAAATCATTCAACAAATGGTAACTTAAGATTCGCTCAAATGAAAATCACTAACAGTTTAGAAAAACGCACAATTGCAAAGTTTATGGGACCGATCATCAATTAAACAGTGGACCTCTTGAATATACAAGGAAAAACAGCAAAATAACATTTAAGCATCTAATAGATTGAGATGGAGGGTTATCTCAATTTCAACCAGATGCTTTGTTTTTTACTGTTCTTATGATCTTAGACCCTGCATAAAACGATCTAATCTGGTTGGCTACAAAGTTATGTGTCTCCTTTGAGAAAACGTACCATCACTTTAGCACGTGGCAAAAAACTCACACGTTTAAATAATAGCATTTGCATTGGGTCCAAGGATCGAACCCTAGAGGTTTATTGTCAGTTCTATTGTTCTAAGCTATTTGAAGACGTGACTATACAGACATTCTTACCTTTTAATGTTCATAAATCATGTTTGCAAAGCCAGTCGTGTTAGAAGAAATTTCTCTACTTTTGGTCTTGGTGCAGCCAAGTGTTTCTTCACCAATACTGTACATGTGCAAATAAGGACAACACAACATTTGGACGCCTTGAAGAATATTAAAACTGAAAATATAAAAACAAAATAACATAACATAAACGAAATATCAAAAGAGAACTGTGATAAACAATGACAAATATTTTTCATATTGTTATTTCATAATCGTATCATAAAGAAATTGCAAGGCACAGCATGTACTACACACACAAATTCAATGTTAACACAGATATAGCATAATCATTTTAACTTTAAACTTACCAATATGTTTCACATAAATATTTCTGCTCTGCTAAACAAATCAATTAATTGCATTTCTTGCTGAATGCTATTCAAATGTCATAATATTTATTGAAACTTTATCACCGTCCAGTTACGCCTCGCAAAGCTGAATTATCACATTGTACACTTTGCACGGAAAACCCATGCGCTGTTTACCAGAGCGCGAGAAATTACCTGTCTTACATCCGCCGTAGGTGATAGTTTGCTTTCAATTCGTTATGTTGCCCTCACACATACCTCGCGACCTTACTGTGTCCTTACTGCGACCTTGCTTCGACCCAGGACGCAGCACAGTCGCCATGGACGCAGCAGGGACGCAACGAGGTCGTAGCGAGGAACCCAAGGACGCACAAGGTCGCAGACCGTCGGCGAATATTTTGAACATGCACAAAACAGTCCAGAAACTCTGCATTCTTGCTGAGTCCTGGTTAGGTCGCCGTGGGATCGCAGTGGAGTCGCCATATTCGCAGCAGCATCGTAGTAAGGACGCAATAAGAACGCAATAGACGCAATAGACGTAGTACACTCGTACTAAGGACGCCGTAGAGTCACCGATGAAATTACAAGAAATTGCTCGGAAACCTTTGGCGACGCTACTGCGACTATTGCGTCCTTACCACGTTTATAGACGTAGCAAGGACGTAGTAGGCTCGTCGTACAGTCGCAGGACAGTCGCCGGACAAACGCAATAGTCGCCGTAGAGTCGCCGTAAGGACGCAGAGAACGTAGCACAGTCGCAGAGGGGTCGCCGATGATCGCCGTGGGGTCGCCTTGGGGACGCAATTAAGTCGCAGTGGAAACGCCATGGACGTAGAAGGGTCGTATTGAAGACATAGAGAAAACGTACTAAACACAAGACTGCAGAGCCCCGGACCGTCTGCGAAAGAAATTTGGAAATTTGAAAGAAAACCAAACGATTTTCGAAAGAAAAATGCTATTTTACTAGTTTTCAGGTCACAGTAAGGTCGCGAGGTATGTGTGAGGGCAACATTAGCTCAAACTCGGAAAACTATTTCGAGGTTTTTCACCTTTAGTAGGCAATGACTGACATTTGCGTTCAAAAACTAATGTTTGACCTCTAAAAAACTCATCGAAAAAAGTAGTATTTTTGTGCTGATGTTATTTTAAAGTCTGTACCAATCAGAAAACGTCGCATGAAATTCAAATGAAAGTTGACAAATGTCAAAATATTCATAACGTTTCTTTCCCAGTCAAAAAGAGTAACTTTGCATTTGATATTAAGGTATGACCATCCTAATGGACACTATTAAGAATCCAACATCTGATTATTTTTTCATCAACTGCTTCATAACACTGACTTGTATGCAAAATTTTAAGGATTTTCACCGTGTAGTTTTTGAGATTTTTAGCTTTTTTTATGTAAAAAAGTAAGAAAAAACGTGAAAGTATCCAAATTCTTAAATCGGTGACAAATTTTTTTGTTATTGATAAATTCAACCCTAATTGTTTACAGTTTATCCAAAATATGTTATATTTTACTAAACCAATTTAAGATATAATATATAAATACAGAATTTATCTTAAAATGACATTTTTTGACCAAATAAATTTTTAAAAAATGCATTTTTTATATTTCACGAGACTAAATTAATGAAAATTGTGCAAAATCCTGATTGGTGCAATATACAAAAATTAATCATTTTCAACTATATACCTTAAACAATATTTAAACAAAATTTCAGAGAAGTTTACCGTCCAGTTTTAGAAATTTTCAAATTGATGACTTGAATAAACACTATTCTGATAGCGAAAACCCCTTTAATCTTGATTATTTTGCTTATTTTAGTTTAAATCATGAGAAATTTATATTCAATGACAGAATTACACAGGAAAAAAAAAAGAAATATACCAATTATTTAAGCTCTAGGCTTACAAAAAAATTAGCTTCCAGTGGGATTTGAACCCTGGTCCTCTTGCATGATAGAACTCTAAGCTAATTTACTACTATATTTCCCTCCCTTGGATACTCTTCTTGATATAGGTATTCATTAGGATGGTCATACCTTAAGTTTATGAAATATGGCGGCATATAGGCAGGCGTGGCGTTTTTTTTTAGCGTGAGTTTGTAATAAAGGTAATTCATGCCCCTAGATAGTACAGTTGTACTAATGATGAGCTGTGAAAATTAAATTATCATTTTTTCAACAATTTCCGGACAAACTGTTATTATATTGTTAAAAACAGATGAATATTGATAGTAACAGGAGATCGACGAGTGTTGAAAAAAAAGAATTTTGTAAGAAAAGTAATAAATTGTGGTACCTGCTATGTTGTCTAATCCAGGTGTCAAATAAAGCATTTTCCACTCCAATAAATCCAAAAAAAAATAATTACAATATCCAGTTCAATCTTCCCTCTAGGGCCAACCAGTGTTACTTTTTCACATTTTAAATAACTTTTTAAACATTGACTATTATGAATTTCTATACACTGCACGAATACCATCACACAAGATTTACATTGTTATACATGTATAGATTAAACTGTCCTACAGGTAAACACAAGTGGGCATGATTTGCATGATTTTTGCATGGGTGAGTGACCTCATGGAGCAAAGGCTGATGTGATTGGATTTTGATTATAAGAACAATATTTTCAAGTTATTATATTTACACTTCAACTTCGTCCTCTACGATGAAGTCTTATTCATTTAAGGAATCATAATTTCCAATGGTAAACAGTGTGACGTAATAATTTTAAAGGCGTGGCTATAGTAGAACCGTTCACAATTTATTGGACGTTGCACAATGTTTTGACGTGTGACGTCGCCGTGCACGCACGTTTTGCCACGAGTTGCTGCAAAAAAGCGTGCCGTCATTCACTTTGTCGTCAACGTAGCTGTTCCAACAGCCATTCGAAAAAGTCTTAATATCACGAATTCTTCTGGTTATTTCTGTATTAATGAAATTATTTATGAGTGTAAATATAAGGATTAAATCAATATTTGATAGTTTCCATTTGGGTATGAAAAACAGTTGGATTGTTTAAAGTCACACACTTTAAACAACCCAACTGTTTTCGATACCCAAATGGAAACCATTAACTATCGATTCAATCCTTAATTGAACTAGAATGTTGTGTTCCGCGGAACACATGTGTCGCCTGCATGAAAAACATTGAAATGTGGGCCTATGTTTAATCATATATAATACAAATATTTTATTGAAGTTGATTTCAATACTACACAACAGAACACATGTGTCATCTAAATTGCATTTTAAAGGGGAATAACTTAAATAATGGTGAAACCTGAGTTATCATTTTCAAAAATTGGTTAGTAAAATTAATGCAGATGAGTTATTCAAAGTATTAAGTGAATTAACTGAACAAGTAATTTCCATTTTACAGGCAACACTAAGTTTCATGTTAAAGTTGCATTTGAAAGGGACATAACTCATAAAAATTGAAACTGGAGTTATCATTCTTGTCGTCACAGATGGCATTGTTCATGCTGATAATATATTCCAAGTATGACGTGAATAGGACAAGTACTTTCAAAGTTATTGGCAACATTAAGTTTCAGGTTTAAGTTGCATTTGAAAGGGGCATAACTAAAAAAATATTGAAACTGGAGTTATCATTTTTGTCGTCACAGATGGAATTGTTCATTCTGATGATATTTTCCAAGTATGAGGTGAATATGACAAGTACTTTCAAAGTTGAAGTCAACATTAAGTTTCATGTTAAAGTTGCATTTTAAGGGGGGTAACTAAAAAAAATTGAAATGGGACTTATCATTCTTGCCATCACAGATGGCATTGTTAGTGCTGATGTTATATTCCAAGTACGAAGTAAAAAGGACAAGTACTTTAAAAGTTATAGGCAACATTAAGTTTCATGTTAAAGTTGCATTTGAAAGGGGCATAACTAAAACATATTGAAACTGGAGTTATCATTCTTGTTTTCATAGATGGCACTGTTCATGCTGATGATATATTCCAAGTATGAAGTGAATAGGACAAGTACTTTCAAAGTGATAGGCAACATTAAGTTTCAGGTTAAAGTTGCATATGAAAGGGGCATAACTCAAAAAATATTGAAACTGGAGTTATCAGTCTTGTCGTCACAGATGGCATTGTTAGTGCTGATGATATATTCCAAGTATGAAGTGAATAGGACAAGTACTTTCATAGTTATAGGCAACATTAAGTTTCAGGTTAAAGTTGCATTTGAAAGGGGCATAACTAAACATATTGAAACTGGAGTTATCATTCTTGTCGTCACAGATGGCATTGTTCATACTGATGATATATTCCAAGTATGAAGTGAATAGGACAAGTACTTTCCAAGTGATAGGCAACATTAAGTTTCAGGTTAAAGTTGCATTTGAAAGGGGCATAACTCAAAAAATATTGAAACTGGAGTTATCATTCTTGTCGTCACAGATGGCATTGTTCGTGCTGATGATATATTCCAAGTATGAAGTGAATAGGACAAGTATTCCCAAAGTTATAGGAAACATTAAGTTTCAGGTTAAAGTTGGGGGACTACCGGACGACGCCGACGACGACGACGACACCGACGCCGCCGGACAATAGGATCCCTATGTGTCTACCTGCTATCGCAGGCGACACAAAAAGTAACTCTCTGGGGGTATGAATTACCTTAATATGAACTGTTTTAACTTGTTCTTCATGCATTTTGAAACGGTAATGTGTATTCTGGCGGCCCGAGTTCTGTGTTGAACAAGCTGCAGAAAAATCTAACCCGTTAAATTTGAACTGGGAAATCGTAATTGTTCTCAAACCATGACTAACCTTACATTTCCGGTCTAACTCAAACCAGCAAAAACCGTAGGGCAGTGCTGACCACAACCCTTTTTTTCTTGCGTGTTAAATTCGACCCCGCGATATCCGTAGTGTCCTAGCCAGAGTAAAAAAAAAAAATTTTTCTAAGTTATTCAATTCGAACTCCGAAGCAGAAGCTCAGTGCATTAACCCATAACTTCGGTTCTTTGTTTCACTATGGGGAATCACATGATCAAAATAATCTCTAAACCAAATGTAAAACAATGAAAAATGATGTATATTTTGTCCATGGTTTGTGTGAAGCTTTATTATTTAGCCTATTATATGCCTACTGGAAGGTATAATTATACTGACAATATTTCGCTCAGGACCTCTTCCTCATAATTCAGAACACCATAGCACTACAAAACATGGCACTGCAGAGGTAATCTAGTAAAATTCTAAACAAAACACTTGTTAGCAGTTATAGTGTAAAACATATAGTCTGTGGTCATATGATAGTACATTTATAAATTCTATTTGTGCAACTCAGAAATGAAAACTTCACAAAATTCAAAATTTCCCTATAGCTTAGAGATTATTTTGATCATGCGATTCCCCACAGTGTGCTTAATAAATTAGAAGTCAGAAATCCAGTTCCGAACCGTTTGCCATTGCATTGTTCAAAATTCACACGAGACCGCCAATTCAGTGAATCCCTCTATTCGCTCCTTGTAAAATTTAAATTCAAACCGCGAAATACATGACACACAAACTTTCTATCAAATTCTGACAAAACTGCATCATATACATGTACAACTACTAAATTAAATAAAGAAAAATCATTATAAATAATAAAACTTACAAGAAGTGACTGGGTGTCCTTTTTCATCTGACATCCATTCTCATAGACAAATCGGCTTTGAATGGTCACTTTTATTATACGATTTACATCTACGGTTATTTGTCACGAAAATCACGTGCAAAATCCACTAATCTTCCTCTCGTAAAAACATTCAGCGCTGTATTGCAACGCCAAAGATAAGTGGGGCACATTAAGAGTTAAAAGAGTTCGGTTAAATCGGGGTGCATGAAGGGACTGAAAGAGTTCTGTTCTAATTACGTTTATTTTAAACTTCGATATCAAACTAGCTGCAAAAAAACTATTAAAACTTTAGATGTACAATTTAATCAAGTACACCTTTTCTAAAAGTTTATACAGTATTTCTTTTTAACATAACCAAAATGCGTTGTTCGCAAATTGACTTGCCAATCCATTACTGAATACAGCGACCAGGGCCTCAAGATTTTAAATCTTAGATTGGAAACTAGTCTCAAATCTCAAGCATTGATTGGCTTAAATGGCGATCATGAGTTTAGATTTTAGACTGGTCTCCTGATTTAGTAACCTTGGAGCATTCTGTCCCAGACATTCTGAAAAGAACAAGGGGAAATGATGCAAAAAGGGCATCTTCTTATGCGATAATTCTGCTTGTAAAGAGACTAAAACTGCGCAATTTTTGTCTTTTGTGTTCTAAGGAGGAAATGGATGTTGGAACGTATTTTCGCAGGAGCATGATGTTAAGACATTGACCCCGCCCCTACACACATACGTATACCATAAATATGACTATTTTGTTGCCCTTTGTAGCTGGTAGACACATACTAGGGATCCTATTGTCTGTTGTCGTCGTATCTTAAGTTATGTGTCCCTTTTAATTTTAAGATGAAACGCGACACTTTGCGAATTTTAGAATTTCTTTGTGAAATTTGGTGTGGTATTTATTGACGATGACTCCAGCGTGAATCTGCAAACCGTTTTTCGATAAATGAAATAGTTGTTTAGATATTTACCTTCAAAGTTAGCTATCAACGCCATTTTTCTGCAGTGACGTCAACGACGCTCGCCAAACAATTTTTCGGGGCTGACTAAAAATTAGGTTTTTCAAATTCATTTATTGTTTCACATAAGAATTGGCACTAAAAATACTTTTCCAGTGATATAAGATTCAACATATTGTGACCAGTTTTGACAAAATTGTGTACCGTTAAACGCCGTTTTTGCGTTAAAATTTACGTCGAGTGTTGCCTTTTTTTCTGTCGACTTTTTCAAAATTGTGAAAAATTCCCGAATATAATTTTTGATTTTTTTTTTGCTTAAAAAGTTTGAAAAAAGCAATCCCAATCGAATAAGCGCATTGTAAGAAGCCTAAGTTTGAGTTCTGTAGTTCAAACTGATAAAACTAAGTTTTCGGCGCGGTTTACAGCAAAATACAACATGCTCAAAGAACGAACTAGCATAGAAGACAATCCGCGAAAGGTGAACTCAAAAAGTTATATAAACGTCCGCTATCGGCTTCCGAGCTTTAGGAATCTGCATATAGTAAATCAAATTATGCTCGTGGAGTTCTCTGTTCATCAGTCGAACTCTGGACCCGGGGACATTTAAGAGGTTGGGTTTTAATCAACGAAAAGACAAAAAAAATGTTGTTCGTTGTCCGGTATGTATAGAGTCATAAGATACATAAATTTATTATCAAAAGCAAACGAGCTTAAGAAAAACTATACATTTGATACTTAAATGATTCACTGTCAAAACTGCTAAATAAATTGAAAAGTTTACTTAACAGTTAACCAATTTCTAATAAAGTTCTTGCTTTAACATTACTCTATTTTCATATTGGTAAAGGTGCAAGGGGAATAACTTAGATAAAAATGCCGATCGTAGATGGCGGAGTTACTTTTCTTTGTGGGACTTCACTAACGAGGCTTTCCTTGTCGATCAATATTTCTTGACTTCTATAGACGTCATACATGCAATAGCGATAAGTTACGAGATAATTCTCAAGGACTTTATTATAATGATCAATCTGTTGAATTTGATTTGGCCGTATATTCTAAACAAGAGTAAATTATTTAACTGTAGCAGTAGTAGGCCTAACACTTATTTGGGAATATGGATTATGAAACATGTCCATGCTGAACTAGTGAGCAAAACGAAGATCAACGCACTATATAAATAGATCGGAATTAGTAATAAAAGAGATGAGTTATGTCGGGTAATATTTTGCTTGTGTGTTTTTTTTCCTGGAAAGAATCTTTTCTCCTACTTTTGATTCATTCCCCCAAAAACTATCCAAGTGGGTAAACGCTGTCCAACACTTATTATGAACCTATAAACTGTACATTTGCCACCCCACTCAAGAATAAAATTAGAAAACTGTTTGCTTTGATATTAAAGTACTATCATTTTATAAAATGAGATAAGTGTTGAATTTTTCCTTACCATATGTTTTTTTTTTTTGTAACGTTTATTAAAATATGACATACATATTTAATATGTGACATTTTCATTAAGATTTATAATATATGTTTCTTCCTTTGGCAAATTCCATCTGAAAAATAAGCAGTTGCAACAGTTAATGATTGAAAAGAGTCGTTTATATAATGATACTAGACAGCTGATTCTAAATAAATCAGTCTGTAATAAGTTTCCAATAGTCCTGGCGAAAGCTGTATTCGCTTTAACCTGATTATTTAATATTGCAAGGGAGGTAAACCTTAAAATCTATTCAGATACTATTGTATATATGTCATGGAATATAATTTATTTATTTTTGATACATTCGTACTTAGTCGTGAAATATTCGCTTTAATCCGATTTTTTAATAATGTAAGGGAGATAACCATTAAAATCTATTCAGAATTGAAGTCAATATTTACTTACTTACGTTTATCTGTTTATATACATTCTATCTATTTTATTATAAAAGAATCATAATTCAAAGACGTTTCATGAATTTTATTTTGCTAACTCTTCTCTGTTAATTTTTAGGAACCATTTTATTAATCTATTAAACTGCGTTATGATTTGCTTTACTCAAATAACGTATAGTCTCACATTTCATAAGTTTTATTTAAATCGTTTTGTGTTGAACACGTATGCGGGCTATACCCATCTACAAAACGTAAATGATCTGTACGTGAAAGATATTATAAAATTTTATTCCGTGACAAGTATCATTTCACTTATTGTGCCGGTATTTTGTTTAATATCAACGAAATAATTCCAAATCATCCAATACACTTGAAAGAACAATCACTAAACATTATAAGTAAAGCAAATCTATTGAAATGTATCATTTAAAGCGATTAATTCAAAGAAATGGGTTCATACGTGAAAGATGTATCCCAAACACACACTGTAATCAAAACACATTGCAAGGGAAAACTAGAAATATATGTAACTCTGATGGGAAAGTAAGGTACCAATGGAAAAGAAATTCAATTCCGCGTATGATAGGCTATATAATTATTGAAAAGTATAAATGGATTGTGAGTTATACAATAACTAAAAACGATGAATTTAGCGGCGATTTGAGGACGCCACTATCCGCGCAAGGCATCAAAATAAAACCACGTGATTCCCCGCAGTGGTTTGAGATGGACCGAAATTGTAAAATTAATTGATTTTGCTCAACCCGAGGCTGGGAGCTGTGGGCAGTAATAAACATTTCCAGTACTGCCCATGAACGGGCTCAGACAAACCGAGTCTGCAATATTTATATATTTGTCGTCGTGCTTGGTGGATTTCAAAGTTTTCACTGCTGTTTTTACTGTTGAGCTGATAGGTGGATTGGAGTTATTTCACCAAGACAATTTGTACTTGTTTTGTGATACGAGAACCTGTTGGGGCAAGTGTGAGGTTGGTGCACCCTAGAACCTGGTTTAAACCCCCAATGGCAATTTGTTTTGCCACCGGCAGTTCCAAGGCGGTATCCCCAAAGGTTCTCTTCTTTGTTAATTGTTTGAGGCGTCCTATTTGAATTGACATACATAATATAAATCATGCGCTCTCTTTCTTCCTCTCTTCTTTTTCGCTGCGTGGGGAGGCTGTGTTTTTTGAGTGTTGCGATTCCTGATATGCATATATTGCTTTTTTAATCTATCTATTTTAATACAATCTCAACTCATCCAGACACACCCTTTTTCATTATAATCAATAAAGAGTATTTCACTAACAAATTTTATGACTCACAATTATGAACATAAAACAGCAAGTCTTTAAAGAATATAACTATTTTTAACAGTTAAAAAGTTTAAATGTAGGGGCGGTTAAATGATATTCGTGTCAGGTAATGATATAATTAAACTTCATACATTTGTAATTATAGTATGGAATCTTTATAAAATGTTATCTAGAAATGAAGGAATTGTTCCGCATATTAATGGACTAAACATATTTAAAAAATCCCCAGACAGGTTACACAGCAGAAATGAAATAACTTTATAATTAATTATCACATTAATCTTTACCATTTAAAAATGACATGATGGAAGCCTTACACATTTACTTTTTGTAAGCTAACGGAAAAAATGATATTGCCTCTACAGGGAAGCGAATCCTCGCCGTAGGTTGACTATACTATGAAAATATAAATATATGGATGCCTCTACAGGGGAGCGAACCCGTGCCGTAGGTTGACTCTATAATATAAAATATAAATATATGGATGCCTCTACAGGGGAGCGAACCCGTGCCGTATGTTGACTCTATAATATGAAAATATAAATATATGGATGCCTCTACAGGGGAGCGAACCCGTGCCGTAGGTTGACTCTATAATATGAAAAAATAAATATATGGATGCCTCTACAGGGGAGCGAACCCGTGCCGTAGGTTGACTCTATAATATGAAAATATAAATATATGGATGCCTCTACTGGGAAGCGAACCCGTGCCGTAGGTTGACTCTATAATATGAAAATATGAATATATGGATGCCTCTACAGGGGAGCGAACCCTCGCCGTAGGTTGACTCTATAATATGAAAATATAAATATATGGATGCCTCTAGAGGGGAGCGAACCCGTGTCGTAGGTTGACTCTATAATATGAAAATATAAATATATGGATGCCTCTACAGGGGAGCGAACCCTCGCCGTAGGTTGACTCTATAATATGAAAATATAAATATATGGATGCCTTTACAGGGGAGCGAACCCGTGCCGTAGGTTGACTCTATAATATGAAAATATAAATATATGGATGCCTCTACAGGGGAGCGAACCCGTGCCGTAGGTTGACTCTATAATATGAAAATATAAATATATGGATTCCTCTACAGGGGAGCGAACCCGTACCGTATGTCGACAGCGCCTTGAGATTAGACAATATGGAAATAAATAAATAAATAATAAGACTATATAATATGGAAAAAATATGGTTGCCCCTACAGGAGGGCGAACTCGTACGTCGTCTGCGCTAAACCATAGGAGTACTTTAAAGACAATAAATAAAATAAAATAGTACACTGTAATACTGTATAAGTGGTAATGTTCGCGAGAATATAATGTTCGCGTATTTCGCGATTTGATTAAAATCGCGAAATTATCAGCCAGCGTAAATAAGAGCTTATGTACAAGCAAAATTTTTCACTTACACCGGACTTTGGTAAAACGAAACATTATGATCATTGAACTTTATTACAAGACTACATAGTATACCTGTCCATATTTAAAGCCATTTAAACGTACAATTAATACCAAATATAAAAACACAAATGTACTAATTAAATTTGATAACTTAACGACAATTCTTTTGAAAACTATTAACTGTATGTAATATGTATATATGAATATCGGTAAGGACTGTATCCTGCATTGGTGAAATGCTGATATGCAAGTAAATCATGGGCCTTCATAAGCCAACATGCATGTATTGGCTTAATGTTAATTGTTATTCGGTCAATTCTCCAGCACATTATGTTTTAAACACGTCGAAAATGACAAGCGCTGTTTGATCACACCTGTAACGTAAACAGGTAAAAACTGCAGTCAGATTTCACACCGGGTTATCGTTAATAATAGAGTAATCTATTAAAAGGGCAAACAATTCATTGATGGTTGCTAATTGTCTGTCAAATCACGATGTTCACAGTTTGTCATTAAATTTTAACAATCCAAGTTTTGGGAAGACTACTTTTAGTTTCAAACATGGAATTTTTTGACAACCAAATAATTTAGAGTAAATATAACGCGTTTTTTTTTTCACGAATTTCATGAAATCAATTTTTCGCGAACATTTCCGCACGCGAAATGCCGGCAAAACAGAAAACGCGAACTTTTACGCCAGCGAAAATATCCACTTATACAGTATATAAAGTGAAATATGAATATCAGAAATCGCCACATTCAGAAATCACAGATTACCTACGTAGCCTAATAATGGGCCACTATGATAATACCTAATTGAAGGTTACACGTTGTCCGCCATACGCACACCATCATTTGGGATGAGTCTTTATTGTACGGTTTTTACTTGTTGTTTTTACTTGTGCGGGTTCGCTCCCAGCTAGAGACACTATCATTTGAAATTCATAGTAGCGCTTTTTGCAGTGTGGTGGCCGTAAAAAGTCTCCCCGTACATATAGTCAGTACTGTTATCAGTAAATTAACCCGTTACCGATGTCATGCAGTGATTGTAACGTATATCAGGGCTATCCGATCAACGTTTTTTGGCGTTGTCCCGGTTGGCTCAGTTGGTTACGTCGCAGGAATTGCATGGCTAGGCGCTGTCGCCGTGACGGTGCGGATTCGCTCCCAGCTAGAGACACTATCATTTGTTATTGTATTACTACGTATGTTATGTTGCGCTCAATCCAGCGCTATGCGGCATGGACAGTTGTTTGCATCTTCATTACTGCCATTGAGCAGGCTCGGTAAACTGAGACCGCATAGTTTTCATATTTGTTGCGTTCCGTGGCGCTTTATCTTTTTATCTTTGTTTTATCTTTTTTTCTAGGGTGCACTCTAGAACCTGGTTTAAACCGTGAGTGGTAAATTTTATTGCCATTGGCCGTTCCAAGGCTGTAACCCCTCGGGTTCTCACTTTCGTTAGTTGGTTGTGGCGGCCATATTGAAACTGATTATTGTAATGTAATTACCATGCTCTCTTCTTCTCTCTTCTTTTTGTTTTTGATTGTTCACCTTTTGTTACAAATACACTTAGATGTAAAACTGCAAAATATAAATGATAGTGTCTCTAGCTGGGAGCGAACCCGCACCGTCACGACGACAGCGCCTAGCCATGCAATTCCTGCGACGCAACCAACTGAGCTAATCGGGACAACGCCCAAAAAAAAGAGTTGATCGGATAGCCCCGATATATGTAACAATCACTGCATGACATCGGTAACGGGTTAATTTAATGATAACAGTACTGACTAAATGTACGGGGAGACTTTTTACGGCCGCCACACTGCACAAATAGCGCTACTGTGAATTTCAAATGATAGTGTCTCTAGCTGGGAGCGAACCAAATATTTCATGAATTAAAACATGAAAAGAGCTTCCTCGTTCTTATCGGCGCTACCTAGTCTGAGAAACTTTCGTTAACTAAACAAACATGCAACCTTTGTGAAAAAGAAAAGCAACCACTGTTGACAGCCAAGGCAATTCAGCATCGCTCTTTAAAATAAAATGTTTGTTGTATTTCTTTATGAATTAATTGATTGTCTTTACAAAATGGTGTTAAACAAATAGGAATGTCAACGGATACCGATACCGGATAGCGGATCCGGAAATCTGTTAATTTATCCGAACGGCCGGATATCCGGATATAAAATTGTGTTCATTGAAATTTCATTGTCGGATATGTGCTTTCGTTTCAATTGACATAATAAAATATTCGTTTTATAAACCTTATTTAATAGTCGTTTCAACAGACATGTGTGCTTTATAGTTTTAATAGTTAACTATAAAAAAGAGAAATTTAATTCACTTTAAATTAAACAAAATTCATATCAAAGGAAACATGTGAAGTACATTCCCTTATAACTCAGTTAATTATTAAATACATCTGCGATTAAACAGCATTTTTTAATGAGCATCGATATGAAAACATTGGATTGTAGATTGAAAGGCATATGAAATTATTTGTTTAGAACGCAGATGCGAATAAGTCAAGATCGTGAGATCGAATGAAAAAATACATACATGATTTTATAATCGTAAGCAACGAAAGAAATTAATTATGATAACGAAATAAAATTGCAAGAGCTTCAAACGTCGACAATAAATGAGCAAGTGTTTTTCTAAACAGTCGTGCATTAGTAAATTTCTTAAACATAGTGAATCCCAATATACGATACTGTGAGTAATCACCTTTGTTGAACCCAAATTTTCACACAAACGAATTCGTCACACGTGTGAAAAAAATTCGTTCGAATTCCTCACATACGTGTGAAAAGTTCGAACGAAAATTTCACATATTTGTGAAAATTTCGTATGGAACCTTAGACTCCCCTTAAACAGGTACGAAATTTTCACATGACAAAAAAAGTAGAAAAATAATTTGACAAAATATTGTCCAACGGAAAATTCACATATTTTTTTTGAAAAAAAAAAGGTACGTATATCAGAGGATCTATCAAAAACATGCACGCATCCGCCCAATGAAAATCACTAGGACCTTTTGCGTATCAGGAGAATTTCTTCAGGATGGTTTGAATCAGTAATGAATCTGAGTTATTCCTCTTAAAGCGCAAACAATGAAGATACAATAGAGTCATGACGAGTGCCTTGTTATCGGAGGAACGCGAGGTCGAGTACTACCGGCGGCAGTGCACGCTGCCTAGAGTAGAAATTAAGAGAGCCTATGCCAGTGCACGCTGCCTAGAGTTGAATGTAAGAGCACCGACGGCGGCAGTGCACGCTGCCTAGAGTGAAAGGTAAGAGCACTACCGGCGACAGTGCACGCTGCCAAAAGTAGAATGTACGAACATCACCTGAGACAGTGCACGCTGCCAAGAGTAGAAGGAACGAGCACCAAAGGCGACAGTGCACGCCGCCTAGAGTTTAATGTACGAGCATCATCGGCGGCAGTGTACGCTGCCTAGAGTAGAATGTGCACGCTGCCTGATAGTTTCGAAGTTATTTGACTATTTAATTAACAAAAGTCAACGCTGACGTCAACGTGATCATAATAAATTACATGTATTTTTGTTTTGTGATATAGAAGTCATGTGCGAACTTTCAATTGAAAATCTTTAGCAGTTTCAGAGATATGACTTCATTCCCAAAACTTTAAAACCTAGGTTTAAGATTTTACTGAGTACATTAAGAGGAATAATTCTGTTAAAATCCAACCAAAAGTTTTGGGACTTAATTAATAATCTTACATAATGACCATGTGTGAACTTTTAATTGAATTTCTTCAAACGTTTCAGAGATATGACTAAATTCCAAAAACTTTAACCTAGGTTTAGTTTTTTTCTGAGTACATAACGGTGCATAATTCTGTTAAAATCCAACCAAAAGGTAGGGGACCCAAAGCCATGTGCGACTTTCATTAATTGCATATCTTAAGTAGTTTCTGAGATATAACTTCATCCCAAAACTTTAACCGGACGCGTGTGCCGACGCACGGGTGACTGTAACAGCTCTCCATATTCTTAGAAAAGAAGAGCTAAAATGGGGCAAATTCAATAATCATGATAGAGTTATGTATGTAACTTTTCACACAATTGCATGTTGTCAACATTCAGGCGTGTTTCAAGTTTTGAGTCAATCCATCGAGTAATAGCAGAGATAATATAGAGGTTAAGATTTTACGTGTTACATGTACGTGTACTTGTAGCATTTTCCCACGATGCAATGACTCTCGCTATAACCACACGTTATTGGTTTTCAGCAAGTAGCAAAGTCGCTTTTTTAGGTCAGAGTACACTAAATATAAAAGCCTGGTGCAGATTGGACAATTTTGTCTAGGGACAATTCGGGCTTAATTTATTAGATTCATTGGCCAAAAAGAGAATAGAAATATTTTTTTGTTTTCAAAAATGTAAAATGACTTTAATTATATACTTAAAATAAAAATGATTATTTAAAACACTGTTTGAAAGGTGATTTGTGTCACTTTAAAGAAGTTGGTATTTTCCTTATTTTGGGTTAGAGATTTGTTTACATTCTGGGGGTGGTTACTTTCGGTTTAAAATGCTGAGAGAATGAGTTGGTGAAGGCACCAATTCTTGGTCATTTTTGCATTTCTCAAGAGTGCCACTATGCAAATCTGGGGTAGTTTTGGAACAAGTCGTGTAAATAAAATCACAGGAGGACAAAATCTTATAATGTAAGTCTATGGGAAACTATTTAGTGGTCTCTGAGCCTTGTGAAATTGCAAATTTGAAACCCTTTGTAACTTTTGACGTGCAGTTATCGAGATTGTTCGTTGCTTAGCGCTTATTGAATTAGTGCTGAAATCTTTACACGTACACGTTACACGTAAACATCTTAACCTCTATATTGTACCTTTTAAAGAATGTTCTAAGATAAAAGGGGCATAATTAAGAGAATAACCATATTAGAGTTAGGTAAATTGTCTAACAAATTCAGGAAGTGTTCCAAGTTTGAAAATGATACATGGGATAACATCAGAGATATTGGAAAATGTGAAAATTTTTGCAGGACAAAGACGACGACAACGACGACAACAAGGGGGGCTATGACAAAACCTCGACTTTTTCTTCGTAAACAACCAAGCTAAAGATGAATTTGAAACACAGATAATTAAAAGACATGTTATTTTTACAAATCACAAATAGAAGGAACCAGCGCATGAAAATCCGTGACGAAATTCGGAAAACGTCGCAATGTCGTATCGCATTGCTGTGCGTCGCCCCGCGCACGACATGTAAAAAAGTATAACGCAATACGATATTGCTTAATTGCAATACAACATCGTCACTTTACGATACAACACGCAACATTGCGATTCGTCGCGTGACGTTTGCTTGACGAAAATTAAGATTACGTCAAGATTACATTCTTACCATTTCTCATTTTATAAAATTATATTGCATCTACCTATGATTGAACTAGAAAATTATCTATACTGACTTCCTATATAACGCAATGCGACTTGTAGGTCCTTTATTGTTGCATCTTGTTTTAATAATGCTTTCCCGAGCAAAGGAGCGATTCCATTCATCAAAAATGCACGATACCGAGGAGCTAGAGATATTTTCAAGTGCTGAGAAATCATGTAAATCCATAAGAGCTAACTGTAATAATTATAGTTTTCAGGATTTAACTTCTTAACATAGTTATAAAAGCAAGACGTAGGAATGTGTCACATAATTGTGTGAAAACTTCGTTGATACCTAGTGGTGGTTAGAAAATAGGCCACGAAAATTTTCACAGCACATTTTTGGCCATATTCTTACGAAATTTTCACACGTATGTGAAGAACTCGTACGAATTTTTCACACGTGTGACGATTTCGTTTGTGTGAAAATTTCGGTTCAACAGGTCTAAAGGTAGGTCACTTGATCACTAAGTTGTAAACATCATCAAAGAAACAACTTAATAACTGTTGACGATGACAACTGCGTGCCCAAATTTCATAATTGTGACCTGGTTCGGCTAAAGTACACATATACAGGTTGTCCGGATCGACCTAGATACTTGACCGTGCTACAGTTACCAGTAAAACATACAAACGATAACCAGAATGGAATGAAATAATCAAATTTATATTGACAAGAATAAAGTTTCATTTCAGGATTGAATCGATATTTTATAGTTTTCATTTGGGTATGAAAAACAATGGTGTGTTAAACCCGAAGGGCCATATGTTTATTTTTAACCTCACTCGTTCAATCCGTCCTCTCACAAACTCTCTGCTCTCTCACACTTACTAATCCTCTCACACCTCTTTCTTATTCATCACTTCCTCCTCTCTCACACAAACTCTCTACCTCGATCTCTCCCTCCGTCTTTTCTCAACACTACCTTTCACCTCGTTTTTCTCACCCCCCCCCCACACAAGAACTCACAATCGCACTCCTCGTCTCTCTCCGCACACAACCTGTCTCTTCCCTTTCTCTCTCTCTCTCCCACACTCTCTTATTCCCTCTTACTTCCCTCTCTCAAACATCTTCCTTCTCACCCTCTTTCTCTCTCTCTCTCACACACACACACACACCCACACACACAACTCTCTCTCTCTCACTCTACTCTAACCCATTCCTCCCCATCAAAGCACAATCAATTAGCAATTTTAACCATTCAATTTCACACAGTCCGAAAGACTTTCATAATTTTATTTGGAGTAGCGGGGGATCGAACCAGCGATCCCTGGACTCAGAGGCAGAAGCGCTAACCACTGAGCTATTGACCCGCTCTTCTTATAATACGAAAAAGAAGTAATAAGAGATAAGTAATCTAGAACGTTAAAAATAATAATACTTCTAAGGAAAGTTACAGCCTTCTCATTTTATACTACATAATATACATGCTTTTCATGTGCGACTTTATTTATAACAGTACTTCTAGTTGTCAAACCAAGGGATGTAATTATGAGGCCCATCTGATTGTTAAACCGCATGCGAGTATAAACGTAGTAAAATTATATTTTCACCATCAATGTTTACCAATTATCAACAAACCATACGCGCATTTATTTAGCTTTTTTTAATTCCCATGCACATGCTTAAAAAGGTCGCCATGCCTGGTTATTTGAAAAGTTAACGGTTTATTATACTATTACGGATTTAGAAGTCGGGCCTCAATTTTAACACTTTAGTTAATACAATAAAAGCTGCTTTACAGTTACTCGTCTTGCTTTACGCATGCATAATCTCTATCAAAACATTGACCGTCAACTAAAATTACGTCTTTAAATACGTTTGAATTGATTTCTTTTATTTACCCGTGGTGATTTGGCATTATAATCATTTCTAAATAAAAGAAAGGGAAACACACCCTGGTACCGACTCTCCCAAGTACAGCTCACAGTGAATAATTTTATAGGAGAGGTGGTGTAAGTATTTCGTTTATATCTGCGAAAGAATCCTATATCATTTCCCTTTCACTGTTTTAAAATTATTTTCCGCCATTTTACGTTAGACGTTGACGTTTACGTTGATTCTAGCGCCAGTTAACGTCATTGTATTTGGCGCGCTGACGTCAACGTCTGACGTTACTTCCGTTTATACATTTTACCTGATGAAGGCGTTCATGCCGAAACGTTGTATAATAAACATATAGTAAACATGTAAAAATAATTCCGTGTGTGGTGTTGTTTACTTCCATAAAATTCTGTTTATATCTGCGAAAATTCAAAACCTTCTAAAAAGTGAAATATATCAGTGCTCTGGTGAATAAATAATGACTATGTTCTGCAAGTGTCACAACATTTCATCTTCAAATAAACAAACTACAGCGAGTTAAACGCGAAAGTTTGACTCAAAAATGTCAAATGTCAAAATAAAACTTGTTAAAATCTGTTTTATTTAATGAATGAATCGTAGATTGTTTATTTCAAAATGAAATGGCGGTCTGGCAGTAAATGTAGCTCGTCATATATATGTTTTTATGAGTAGTCCTTGTTTTAAATAATTCCTTCGCTCCCAGCTACAGACACTTATTCAAATTGCAAACTTAGAGCGTAATTAAAGTATGCGTTTCATTGATTTCTTTATAAACTATACATTATTATTGTAACAATTTTATTTTGTTTAATACGTGAAAAATCGGGTATCGCCATTTTCCTACTAATCACGTTGAACAGAATGACTTCCTCGAAAATATCCGTCATCGCTCTTATATACGCTTCCGTACATACGTATTAACAAGTGAGATATATATTGAATGACCTGTGCTTTTGCTTGCAAAAAAGATCACTGTATTGTTTTGCAGACACATGCTGTCAGACTAAAATCGCACATTTTTCAATAATAAGATCATATTTCCGGGTTCTCATTTTTGTTAATTGCTTATGGTGTCTGTTTTAAAACAGATCATTTTATTAAGAGGTTTTTCTTGAATTTCTTGAGAACCCTTTCATTACATGTACTTTGACGAATTGGCAATAAACATTGTAGACCAGCATGTACTTATTTAAGGTGTGGGTTGCTTTTTCTATTGACAATTAATTTCAGAATTCTCATGCGAACGGTTTTTCTTTTGTTTTAGTATGTGCTTTGTAATTAGAACATGAATTAGACTAAAATGAGCTTGCAAACATTAACTACAGCCTTAGCTAAATACATTTTTTTACTAAAATCAAGATGGCAATAAGTATTTCCCCAAAAATTCATTTTTGACATTTAGCCAGTTTTCGTCATTTGCAATGTTTGCGAACTCTTGACCATGCTCACTCTTTCTTCTCTTCTAGGCTTAGTGGGGATGCTGTGTCGTCTGAAAGTGGTAATTCCTGATATGTATATTTCACCTTTGTCATAGATATGATAGATATGCATAATTCGTAAGGACGAGTAGTCAGAGCCGAGACGAACAACGATTTTTTAATACAATAATCACAAACATGCTTGTTGAAAACAAGTTTATCATATAGACCATGTACAAAGTTATACACACCAACATAATAAAATATACCTTTATTTTCTGAAAAAAGTTCTTATTCATGTAAGAATACATATATCTAACTATCGTGCGGTTGCTGACATGTAACGTATTTGTTAAAAATGTTTGTCGGTATTTATTGATGTTAGAGACACCTTTATTTCTTGAAGTAAAGTTCCTCCCTTGATATCATTTAAATAACGGGGATATCTTTATGTCTTAAATACTTCCATTGAAATTAGTTTATTAAAGTGCACATTTACATGTTTTAAAAAAGTTCATCGCTTGATAATGGATTATTAAAGGAAATATCTCCATTATGTTTTAAAAAAAAAACGTTTATTCCCAGGAACCTGAATCCATCAGACAATATATAGAAACCACATACATACATTTTCCCCTATATGTTTATATACAAGACACAAAGTTTGTAACAAGCGTACCCCATCCACTTGTCCGTTACAATAATTTTCCAGCTACAACGTTGCACGGGTTTCCCTGGCGAAGATTTTCAGAGAAACTAAAATCTCCTGTTTATAATAAGTACACCTTCCGATCGTTTTTACTACTATCACTTTTGTCGCCAAGTCATTGCGGGAGGACACACAAGTTAATTCGCATTCACGTTAATTGTTTTGGCGTTTTTATTGATCATTATAGATGTATAATCATTTTATCTTTTTATCTCTACATGTTGACTGTTTGGGAAGGCTGTGTCTGCTGAATGTGGCCATTCCTATATTCTATTTTGATTTTTCATGAAATTGGAAATCTTTCTTTTGGACGTTCGCAAAAGCAAACAGTATTTTCGCGGTTATAAAAAAGAGAAATATAATATTATCATATTCATATTAATGTCACATGCAGAAAACACAGCCTATCTACGCAGAAAAAAATGTAATGTAAAAAAACGAGCCTGGGTGCATGAGATCATTTTTATAATAGGACACCAGAAACACTGAAAATAAAAACCTTTGCATTGTGGGTTAAATCTATGTTTTAGGGTGTACATGTATCAATCTGCCATCGTCATGTAAACAATAGGTAAGCGTATTGATAACGTTTAGATGAGATGATCACCATGCATACAGAGTGCTGTAGAATATCATGTACATGACGTTTCGTTTTGAGTTCACAAATGAGATTTTTTAACGAATTACCTAGAAAAAACGCTATAAACTTTTTTCTTTTGTTGATGAAAAAGGAATGATGCATAATAAGAAATAGCCACACTTAAACATGTACCTTCCCCACAAAGCTAAAAGTAGAGAGGGAAGGAGAACCGATGTTTGACGACGTCGCAAATTTATGCGAGGAAAGCATTAGAGTTAAACTACCTTAAAGAAATGGAGAACCTTTGGGATTACCGCCTTGGTGGAAAAAACTATTTTGCGAATGGGGGTTTAAACCAGCTTCTATGATGCACTAACCTCACACTTGCTCAAACAGGTTCGTACATGAAAAAAACAAAACAAGTATGTTGCCTTGGTGAAAAAACTCCAACCTCCACACATAATCTCGACAACGGTTTATGAAAAAAACATACACACAAATTGTTTTACCACTGACCGTTCCAAGGCGGTACCCCAATGTTATTCCTGATATGCATATTTCACTTTTATATAAAACATAAGACATGTAATACGTAGCATAAGGGCGGGATCTTAATAATTAATCTTATTTAGACATGGGCTCCTGGAGTCAAATTAACAATAAAAACGATGTAAGGGAAAAAAGAAACAATTCAAGCTATAAATTCAATTACCATTAAAAAAAACTGACTGTGAAATATCTTGTTGCAACAGTGTTAAACTGAATATAAATTATTTCGAAATAAATCTCCATGTCCTTTAATCTGTTATCGATAATCTTGTA